>JACBWV010000157.1:0-52711 GCA_013435795.1 Chlamydomonas sp. ICE-L | reverse complement strand
ACCCCCCGACCAACCAATTGCCCCTGTTTACGACACCTTATCAACCTCTACTCTCCCCGCCCCTTCCCTCTCACTCTTCATCTCCCTCTGCCCCTCTATCTATTCGATGTCTCTTTTTTTTCTGAAACATGTCTTCACATTGAATTGTTGATCTTCCCTCCTTTTTCGCTTGTGCCAGTGAGTGGTGAGTTAAGATTTCCCTAAGAGTGGTAGGTGGGGCCTCCGTTTGGCCAAACCGTCAATCCATTAGTTACTCCTTTCACTTGTATTATGAACACTCTCGCTCCCCTCATGTCCCTTGTTGCACCAACTCTAACATCTTGGCCTGACCCTACCCTTTTGTTGCCCCATTTTATGAGTCATTGTTTTCCACCGTCTGAAGGTCCGATCTTGTGCAGGCGGGTGCGCCCGTGTTTGATAGTGCTTAGGGTGGTTGTGGTGAGCCGTCAAATCCTTAGTTTGACTCCTGCCACTCCCCCTCAGTTTCCCTTCTGTTCTCTGTCTCTCTGTCCTCTTGCGTTTCTCCTTGCACAACATGTCTGCTGTCGAATTGCTTTTATTCTTCTTGTTGCAGCCGGAGGGCAAAAGTAGTGGTTAGCTTGCTGGTTCGGGCCGTGTTGCTAAACCGTTCAATTTTTGATTTCTGCCTCTTTTTTTCGGTCCATCACTCATGGTAATTATGCTTCCCCTATGTCCACTTCCGTTGCATCAGTCCATCTTTCTATTGTGGGACATTGGCAAAAAAACATTGTATGGGGGACATGTTCACGTTGAATTGTTGACCGCTTGCAGGCGTGTGAGAGTGCTAGGTGGTTGTGGCAAACTGTCAAACCCTTAGTTGCTCCTTCACTCAGTCCCTCTGTTCTTCTGTCCTTCTGTCTATTTGTGTCCTGGCAACATGTTACTGTTGAATTGTTGACTGCTTGCAGGAGGGCCAGAGTAGTAGGTGGGTGTGGTGAACCGGCAATGCCTTATTTACTCCTTCACTCAGTCGCTCTATTCTTCTATCTGTCTGCCCCTTTGTCCGACTGTCCCTCTGTCTACTTGTGTCATGGCAACATGTTCACGTTGAATTGTTGACCACTTGCAGGCGGGTGAGAGTGCTAGGTGGGTGTCGCGAACCGACAATCCCTTAGTTTCTCCGTCAATCAGTCCTTCTGTCCCTTTGTCCGACTGTCCCTCTGTCTACTTGTGTCATGGCAACATGTTCACTTTAAATTGTTGACCGCTTGCAGGCGGGTGAGTGTGCTAGGTGGGTGTGGGGAACTGTCAATCCCTTAGTTGCTCCTTCACTCAGTCCCTCTATCCTTCTGTCCTTCTGTCCCTTTGTACGACTGTCCCTCTGTCTACTTGTGTCATGACAACATGACAACATGTCACTGTTGAATTGTTGACTGCTAGCAGGCGGGTGAAAGTGCTACGTGGGTGTGGTGAACCATCAATTCCTTAGTCACTCAGTCACTCAGTCACTCTGTCCGACTGTCCCTCCGTGCATCAGTCCCTCTAATACATTAATTGTATGCCTTATGCCCCATGCAACAGCAGTCGCATCATATAGGCTGCATGAGGCTGCCAGGTTGGCTTCAGCAGGGGGAAGCATGGCCATCTTGCGGATATTGTTAGCCAGTTCCCCCTAACAAGGCTTGATGTTGAGGGGGCCACCCCGTTTGCTTGCACTGGGGCCAACCACCACCTGTCCCTCATCTATTTGTGTTCTGGCAACATATTGCGGTTGAATTGTTGACCGCTTGCAGGCGGGTGAGAGTGCAAGGTGGTTGTGGCAAACCGTCAAACCCTCAGTTGCTCCTTCACTCAGTCCCTCTGTTCTTCTGTCCTTCTGTCTATTTGTGTCCTGACAACATGTTACTGTTGAATTGTTGACTGCTTGCAGGAGGGCCAGAGTAGTAGGTGGGTGTGGTGAACCGGCAATGCCTTATTTGCTTCTTCACTCAGTCCCTCTGTTCTTCTGTACTCCTGTCTGCTTGTGTCCTGACAACATATTATTGTTGAATTGTTTCTCTCGTGCAGGAGGGCCAGAGTAGTAGGTGGGTGTGGTGAACCGGCAATGCCTTATTTGCTCCTTCACTCAGTCCCTCTGTTCTTCTGTCCTCCTGTCTGCTTGTGTCCTGACAACATGCTATTGTTGAATTGTTGCTCTCGCGCAGGAGGGCCAGAGTAGTAGGTGGTTGTGACGAACCGTCAAACCCTAAGTCGCTCCTTCACTCATTCAATCTGTCCCTCTGTCCCTCTGTGCATCAGTACCTTTATCTATTTGTGTCTTGACAACATGTTGCGGTTGAATTGTTGACCGCTTGCAGGCGGGTGAGAGTGCAAGGTGGTTGTGGCAAACCGTCAAACCCTTGGTTGCTCCTTCACTTTGTCGTTCTATTCTTCTGTATGTCTGCCCCTTTGTCCGACTGTCCCCCTGTCTATTTGCGTCATGACAACATGTTCACGTTGAATTGTTGACCGCTTGCAGGCGGGTGAGAGTGCTAGGTTGGTGTGGCGAACCATCAATCCCTTAGTTGCTCCTTCACTCAATCACTCTATCCTTCTGTCCTTCTGTCCCTTTTCCGACTGTCCCTCTGTCTATTTGTGTTATGACAACATGTTGTTGCTCACCCCTTGCAGGAGGGCGAGAGTGGTAGGTGGGTGTGGGTTACCCCGCTTAGCGAAAGCCAACCGTATTGGAAGGAGTGGTACAGCGGCCTCAGTGAGCAGTACTTGAAGGTACGATCTTGCATCTTTAGTGGTTAGCCCTAGTGCAAGCAAACGGGCTGGCCCCCTCAACCTCACGCCTCGTAAGAAGGTGTACTCTTTTTTTTTATTTAACTTGCATCTGCACCTTCCTATCACGGTTGGGCAATTCCCTTTAGCCTATTTGGCCTACCCCTGGACTGTAACCTACATGCATACATACTTACATTTCATAGTTCACCATTCTGACACCATACATACATATCATAGTTCACCATTCTGACACCTGCTATGTTGTTTGCATTCTATTTGTTGCATTACATTTACATCCTCCCTCTTCAACACTCTTGAAGGTGACTTGCCCCACGATGTTGCTCTCAGCAGGCTGCGATCGCTTGGACAAGGACCTCATGATTGGCCAGGTGCAGGGTAACATGATACAGACAACAACCCCCACGCCCTAAAACCCAAATCACCAACAACCCAAGCCACATACAACCCTCTTCAAGGTGACTTGCCCCAAGATGTTACTATTAGTAGGCTGCAATCGCTTGGACAAGGACCTCGTGATAAATTAGATGCAGGGCAAGAAGACACAGACAACATCCCTCACGACCAGAAGCCTACATGCCCAACAAACCAAACCACTTACGACATAAACCACTTACAACCCTCTTCAACCCCTCAAGGTGACTTGCCCCAAGATGTTACTATTAGCAGGCTGCGATCGCTTGGACAAGGACCTGATGATTGGTCAGATGCAAGGCAAGTTCCAGTTAGTGCTCATGCCCCAGGCAGGCCACGCCATCCACGAGGATGAGGCAGACAAGACAGCGGATCACTTCGTTCAGTTCTTGCACCGCTTCCGAATCGGGGAGGGGCCCCTGGTGATAGGGGGGCCTAGGCCACCAGGAATACGCCCTGTACTGCCCATTGTGGCTGGTCCCCCAGTGGATAAATAGGGGGGCCTCGGCCACCAGGAATACGCCATGTAGTGCCCATTGTCGCTGGCCCCCCCAATGGATAAATAAACAACTGTGCATATGAAAGGTTATATTATGTGTATGATTCTTGGTCCGCGCAATGATACGGAAATATCGGTATCACACATGCAATTACATTGCATTTCATGTTAAAGTCTACTTGACACTGCGAGGTTGTATGAGACTCTGTGCTTTAAACTTTAATGTAACTTTAATATTGATATTTTTATTAATTAATATATTAATATTAATATTTATATTTTATTAATATTAATAACTTTCAGATAACTATAATATAAACTTTAATATAACTTAAATAACTTTAATCTAACTGTTTTGATTGGTAGGGGACCAAGGAAGATGAGGATGAGGCAGACAAGACATAGGATCACTTGTTCAATTCGCCGCTTTCGAATCGGGGAGGGCCCTCTGACCCCCCGGTGATCAATTTGGTGATTTTTTAATTGTTGCATGGGTTTTTCAGCCAACTTAGGGCTGCTCACCGTCTTCCAATTATAGGCCCCCTCGTGTAAGCGTAGTAAGCTTGCAACAGAGTTGTTCACTTATACTTCAACATATTCAGTTTGAGACGAAACCGATCACAAAATCTACGGTACGTTGCATCTGGTTTTCATGGGCCCAAATTCTCGTCTCATGAGCAAAAATATACTTTTCCAAAGTAACGGACCTTTTTGTAGAATGCATGGACTAGGCTTGTTCAAAAGTATTAGTCATCTTTTAAAATTTGCCACATGTCAACCACCCTCCTAAACCACTTGGGTGACATTTATGGATATAACACAAATGATGGCTTATATTATTCATGTGTCATCATGTGTTGTGAAGCAATGACTAGGGAGCTGTAAACCAGTTCCTCCATTTTCCCCCTTTGGATTGTCAAATTAACACGGGTGTTGGGGCATGTCAGAAGTACCCTATATTACACAAGGCACACCAGCCCCAAATGTATTGTTGCCTCCACAGGTGTACTTGGGGGGTCAGACTGGTAAGCATGTTGTGCTACTCTGATGCTGTTGTGTGTCGTGGGCACACACATTGACCTAAATGGGTATGGACCCCAGCATGTAGGCCCCTATATGAGCACTTGACCCATTGCATGCAGCTCCATCCTCAAAAGTCAGTTCAAATTTGAATGGGTGCCACATGTGCATGCAAGATGAGTCTAGTATACCCACCATGTGATAAACAGCTGTATCCCTCCACGCCCAAACACGCTCCGCAGGTCCGGAAAGCGCTAAAGTGTGAAAATAGGTTTGGAGCCTCGCAATAGATCACCCGAAAAACGTCACCACTGGACTTGGCTCGGTTATCAGAGAAAGGTTTTACCTAGCGCTGTAAGTTTGGACCCCAAACTCCCAGAATGGCACAGTGTGGGTGACGAAATATGTAGACAGGCTCCATAGGTTACTTTATTTCGGAAGCGACTGATACTTTTGAAACACACCTATGCGAAGGACGAGGGGTCAAAAGCACATAACTCGCGCAGGGCGGCATTCCATTCAGTGTGGAGTCAGTGAGGTGGGTATTAAGGCAGTACCTTGTACTGCCATGTCAACATTCTCAAAAAGCCTTGCCCCGAGTATTGGGCAGCTTTCCCGTGTCACGACATTTACAAGGCTTATATATGACTTCATGAGAACTTCTGAATTAACGATTAGCCAAAGAAAGTGGATAGGAGAGAACTCGACCATTACCCTAACTAAAATTCGAAATCATTTCATAAAATATCACCATAGGAAGATTTCCCTTTGCGTCATAAAACGTTGGCGTGCTGAGGGTGCCAAGAATCAACCGAATTATACGGACAAACCCCGATCTGGGCGTCCCAAGGTTACTGACGGAGCCATTAGGAAGGAGGCTAACAGAGTTCAGGGGACGTGAGGAGACCAGGAACGAAGTGTTTAAACAACTGGACAGTTAAAAGAGCCGAGGGACGCCTCTTGAGAGAGGAGTCCTGACGGCAAACCCCGAAACCCTTAGGTTACGGGAAAGGACAGACGCGATAGGTTGCGTAGCCAATAGGACAGGTAGAACCAATGAACAGCAAAAGCTGACACTCCACCTGTTCTAACTGTCAAGGAAATTATACCTTCAAACCTTTAACAATAAACTTCGGAAAAGAAATCTGAAACTCAAAAGCAAGCAGAAAATAAATCTAATAGAGAGAGACATCCTCAAGGGCGACACCGATACTTCCAATATCATTCTAAGATTTAACCAACCTAAATGTTCATCTAGGGAGGGGAAAGAGCGCAGAATAGTACCACACTCCACCTAACTGAAGCAACCTCTATTTAAGCCAATCAGGGCTAAAAGAGGTAAAACAGTTACGCAGACCTTGCAGGCTCCATCCTTGGACCGCAGGTGTAACAATCCCAAAACCAGGTGCAATTTCTACCCAAAAGAGGGGAAATCAAACAAAAATAATAATAATTCCAAACAGATCTACCAGCGAGGTAGTCATGACCAGAGACTCGAGGTAAAATCAACCCCCAAAATCCAGTGCGACAGGTCTATACAAACTAAATACCCATTCACCATCGCTACAGGATTGGAGTCGTACAACACTCGAGGTGAAGCAAGGGGCAGTAGACCTGAAGCAAATTAATATACAGAAATCACCGCAGGTGGGCATCGAAACCCGCGACTCCCGCAGAGATGGCAGGTATGCACCATGCTATTCCATTCACTCCCGATTTCAACTTATTCCATCAGATAGCAAATAATTGCAATGTCCAAAGATTTAGCAGAAACCTGAACTGCAGAAAAATCACTGCAAATCAATAAACCTAGGGCGAAGCTTGTACTTGACCAAACCAAGCATACCATTCATACTCCAAAAAACCTCTGCGGGGAGAGGCTTAGTGAAAGTATCAGCCAACTGCAAGGAGGTATGCACCTTAGTAACACCGATGCGCTGGCTTAGTACCAAATCCTTGATGTAGTGATGCATTATATCTATGTGTTTAGCCTTGCTTTCAAGCTTGTAGTCCTCTGTCCAGGACAGAGCTACCGTGGCATCACATTTGATAGTAATCAAGTGAACAGGCAAGCCCAGGTCTACCCTAAGATGCTTGAGCCACTGAACTTCCCTCGCACAACCAGCCAAAGCTTGATACTCAGCTTCCCCAGTACTAACTGCAGGGGTGATTTGTCGCTTGGATACCCAATTGACAATCCCACCAGAAGCTAGAAAAGCAAGACCAGTTTTGAGATCTCCTGTCCTCCGGATCCTCACCAAAAGATGCATCACTGTAAGCAAGGAGCTCAAATTTTGGGTCATGAGTGTAGGCAATACCAATATAAGTATGCTTGCGAAGGTACACCAGAACCCTCAGAGCTGCATTCCAGTGAGCCTGAGTAGGCGCTGCTGTGAATCTAGAAAGTTGACTAACAGCAAAAGCAATATCAGGTCTTGTGCACGTGGACAAGTAGATGAGGCTACCAACCAGAGATGCGTACAAAGTGTTGTTAGGTAGAACAGGACTGCCAATGGCATGAACTGTAACTGACTTAGACACCATGGGCACCTCAGACGTAGCCTTCAACTTCTCTTCCCCTGCATTAAGCTTGAACCGCTCAACCATCCCATTAATAGCATTATGCTGGCTGAGTACAATCTTCACACACCACCCCTCATCATCAAGGGTAACATTACAGTCCAATGAGAGGAACTGTTCAGGTACTCCCATTTCTGTAATAACCCACCCGTTATTACGCAAGATGGTAATAAGTGCATCATAGAGCACGAGCTCATCAACAGCAATCCAAAAGTCGTCGACATATGTCAGGACCCAGGACCACAGGCCATCAGCATCCAGGCGCACAAAAAGTGCTGGATCAGAGAGCGTCGGTCGGAAACCTGCAAGGCGAAGAACCTGCAGGACATTGTCATGCCAAGCTCTAGGGGCCTGCTTCAATCCATACAAGCTCTTCACAATGCGACAAACCAGGGGTTTTCCATTAGGCCCAACCTTGATGAAGCCTTCAGGCTGCCTCAAGTACAACTTGAGTTTGGGATCTATCACTCCATGAAGGAATGCAGCCTTCACATCAATTTGCCTGGAGAACATCTTACGATGAACAACACCTGCAAGTAACACCCTCAAAGTCGCTTTAGAGGTGACCGGAGCAAAAAAGTCTGGTCGTACTCAATACCAGGACGCTGCATGTAACCTCTAGCCACAAAACGCGCTTTGTAGCGCTCCACTCTTCCATCCTTACCCAACTTTTTAGTAAATAACCATCTGGCAGACATAAGTCTGTACTCATCCCCCGGATGAGGCTCCAGAATCCAAGTACCATGACCCTCGAGGGAAGCGATTTCATCTCTCATTGCTAGCTGCCACTCTTCCCTCTCAGGGTTATCGAGCGCTATAGCTTGAGCATAAGAAAGCTCACACTGGATGGAGATAAAAGCAGCACCAACTGGTTCTGGTACCTCTTCTGCAGAACCATCAACAGACGGGGGTGGAGGGGATCGCTCCACCTCATCAGAAGTATCACTAGCAATAGAAGGAGAAGAGGAAGGAACTAAAACATCAGGAACCGTAACATCTGGCACTGAAGGGTATCGCTTCAATACCGATTCATCTAATAAACCAAACTCAGGAACCTCCCCACGCATCCTCCCACTTGATCTAACTCCAAGAGCAGAAGGAAGAGGGGGTGGACGAGGCTCCCGAGGTGTAACCTTTGAGAGCAGTGATTGTATCACTCTCCCAGGAGGTAGCTCTGGACGTCGAACGTCCGGCGCATCTCCCACATCACCTAACCCAATCCAACCTGGGGCTGGCATGCTCATAGCAGACGCTAGAGTAGAATCACTGGCGGTATCACTAGAGTCAACATTACCTAAGTCACTAGGCAGTTGCTCATCCCGAGCAATAGGAAGCTGCAGAACCTCAGGCTCGAACAATGGGTTACCACTAACAAGGAAAGGAGTCTCTACAATTTTATCTAGGTCGCTAGCTCCACCTTCTCCCCTTGAATCACTAACAGCCAGGACAGAGGGTGGGAGGATAGAGAATGGAAGGCAGCGAGTCGGAATATTTTCCGCAGTCTTGGTGTCAGGCACAAAGACAGGGGAGACATTGGGGGCAGCAGCCTGCCGAGAACGTAGGTTCGTATGGAAAACTGCTCCCACATCTGTTTCCATCTGCCCTGAGTCCTGTAGAAGATATTCTAATGCTGCCGGTTCAGTACGCCCCTCAGTGACGGCCAAGGGAGAACCAGAAGCAAAAGAACTCCCATCATACACCAATTGCCCATCGACGGGCACTGGGCCAGTGCCCTCAAAAAAGGTCACGTCACGAGCCTCAATCACTTTGTGCAACTTTGGAATCCAGACCTGGTAGGCCTTCGACACCACACTATACCCCACCAGTCTACCCTGGATACTCTTAGGATCTAATTTCCCCCGCTTCTTCCCATCTAGCAGGGTTACATAGGCTATACACCCAAAGACGCGGAGGTGGGACACCTCGGGGACGCGCTGATAGAAAAGCTCATAAGGAGTCTTTCCATCTTTCGTCTTTGTGGGCAACCGATTTCGAAGGTACGAAGCAGTCAAGAAGGCATAGGGCCAGAAACCCTTGCTCATCCCTGATTCTATCAGCATCGTACGAGCCATAGCAGTAACTACCCCATTGAACCTCCCAGCAACCCCGTTTTGCTGTGGGCAATACACGCTACTATGTTCGTACGTCGCATTTACCTCATGAAGCCAGTCAACAAACCATTTGACCAAAAACTCTTTTGCTTGGTCCCCCCTAAGCGTTCGAAATGCTACCCCTAAAAGTTCCGCACTCCACTTCTTAATCGTAAATTGGATCTGCCATGCAGCATCCGATTTCAGTCTAATCGGAATAACCGCACTCCACCCAGAAAAATCATCAACTATGACAAGAAGATAATTTTCCCCTCGCAACCCAGCACTGAACGGCCCCATGATATCAATATGTATCAATTCGAGCGGCGCGTGAGTATTCCTAGTACGATTTGGGTATGGTTTGCGTATGGCCTTACCCAAACAACACGCATCACAAGGGTCCTGTGAGAACTTTTGAAGTGCAGCCCTGGTAAAGTTGGGTCCGCCAGCAATGCAACGATCTGCATCAAAACTAATGATACAGCCCTGGGACCTAGCCGTAGCGTTAACACTGAGAAGGTTAACAGGATAATTAGGTATGTAGAGCACATTGTCTATGGTAATGGGGGCCTCAAGCCACTCATTACATAGTTCAATGGTTCCAATACCAACCGCCTGCTGAACAACACCATCTCCAAATCTAACAGAGGGGCAATTTGCCTGATATCTGATGGATTGAAAGAGGGTGACGTCCCCAGTCAAACTCCGACTAGCCCCACTGTCTAAGTACCAGGTAGCTTCGACACAATCATCAGCCTGAGCAGGCGCCCAGGCTGTTTCAACACTAATGAGCACGGGTAAGGGGGGTTGTGCATCTCACTTCTTTGCAAGTAGAGCAATCTGAGCCATCAATGCGGTATATTCAGCACGGCTGATTGGTGCAGCTCCTCCTCCACCTCGTGGTGGTGGCTTCTTCTGACCGCCACGACCTCCACGGGCAGCACCACGAGGGCGAAGCTTCGGGAACTGCGTCCAGCAAGTTTCCGAAGCGTGTCCAGGGCGAGGGCAGTAGATGCACTGCGGCACTCCACTGCCCTGAGGTAATCCTGCAGCAGCCATTGCTGGCAAAGGGGAGGGTAGGTGAGTGGGGGTTGATTTGACCCATGGTGGGTAGTGAGGGTGATTAGACAGCAGCCTCTGGTTTGCTGTGTCTATGGACTCATAACGATATTGCACTTCAGCAAACGTGATCTGATTCTCAACAAACTCAGGACCACTGAACATGGTCAGCAAGCCAGAAAATCGAGGATGAGATGCACCAGCGATCGCGATCTCAATACATTGAAATTCGGAAACTATCGTACCCGATTTGAGTAGCATGAGTGCCAACCTTTTCACCCTATTGAAATAGGTTGTAGGGGATTCAGAGTAGGTCATCTGAACCGCCCTCAAATCAGCTACCAGTTTCGGTCCCAATCTACGAGCATGCTGCACTGCCCACGACTCCACCTCATCATAGATCTCCTGACAAGAACCATAGTGCCTAAAGACCTCCTGCAACTCCTTGCTCATTGTGAGTAACATGTAGGAAAATGCCTTTTCCTCATTGCTAACCCACTCATCAGAGCCATCATGTAACCTAAGCCTGGCCTCAGCCCCATCTAGAGCCCTGATGGCCTCAGCATCAGAAACACGATCAGGAAAATGAAAGTCAACAGGAGGCAGGGGTGTCCTAGAAGCCTGCTTGAGACGCTGCAATTTCGACATCTGCTGATTCAGTTCAACTCGGTACGCCTCTACATTCCTATCCATCTCTTCTTTCCGTCAACGGAATCAAATCAGGGTCACCCCTCAAATCCCACTTGAGCACTGCACTCGCGGACGTCTTACCCACGAGGGGATTGACCCAAGAACGCCTGGCGGCATTCTCAGCATCAATCCCCGGTTCACCTCCACCTTCTTCACCAGCAATGCCTGTCACAGAAGAGACCTCAGACGAGTCCTCAGGGAGAGGCTCGTTCCTAGCTCGCTCCTCCAGATCGGCAGGAGTAGGCCTGCCGGAGCTTCCTGTAGGGCTTAAGGTCCTCATTGAAACAGAGCCACCGGCAGCGAGGACTCCAGCGGTCACAGACGATGCCGAAGGTCCGGCTCCTCCAGCGTGGGCAGAGCCCCTGGGCGGAGAAATAGAGCGATGAAATGGCCGGCCAGGGTTTACCCCCGCCAGCGCGTGTCCACATTGACCGCATGGTTGAAAGCGCTCCCGCTTGTTGTCGGGAGGTCGATCCAGCCGTAACACGACGTTGTAGCCACTGTGCAACTGCAGGCACAGCGCTCGGGACAACATGGTTGCCAAGGTTCGCCAAACGTAACGCAGGAATGACATTGAACAGCCACTCCTCGTAATTCTCGTAGTCGAGTTTGGCGAGGTCCTTAATCATCGACAGGTTGACTGACGACATGATGCCGAGCTTCTCAACGTCCGCAGTGGCGTACGCTTTAGCGCAACTGATGGGACCTTAACCTGACAGAGTTCAGGGGACGTGAGGAGACCAGGAACTAAGTGTTTAAACAACTGGACAGTTAAAAGAGCCGAGGGACGCCTCTTGAGAGAGGAGTCCTGACGGCAAACGCCGAAACCCTTAGGTTACGGGAAAGGACAGACGCGATAGGTTGCGTAGCCAATAGGACAGGTAGAACCAATGAACAGCAAAAGCTGACAGAGGCAAAGCGTTTAGCTACGCAAGGGAACACGGCTGGAGATATTACGAACATTCTTCACGACAGGAAAGGCGTGGAGGTCTCAATATCGACTACCCGTCGCATCTTGGGTAGCGGGCGCAAGCCGTTAACGTGGGCCTTGGTGCAGCCTAAAAGGCAACTCAGCCAAATCAACAAGAACTCGAGGACCGACTTTTGCGCCAAGCATCTACATGCACACACGTCAAAGTGGGTGTTCATAGATGCCAAATTCCTGTATGTTTACCAGTACCCAAAGGGGAAACTGAGGTTTTCATGGCAGAACTTGAGGTACAAGGGTGCTTCAAAGCTCTCAGCCAAGCCTGGTGGTCCTTGGGTCTACCTGTTTTATGGAGCTGTAGGGCTCAACTTCAAGTCAGACCTCTACTTTGTACCCCCTTCACCCCCTATTGGAACCAATGCCAAGAGGAACAAGGTCAATTTCAAGAGTGAGCACTTCATTGAAATGCTTGGGAAGATGTACAAGGAGATTCAGAAGGCTTACCCTAACAGAGGGTTCAAGATGCTTTGGGACCATGCTAGGCAACATGATAGCAAGATGAGCAAGGCAGCTGTCCAAGACATTCAACACAACATCTTGCAGTCCTACCCACCACAATCATGGGACATCAACATCATTGAGAATTGCTGGGGCATTTTGGACCAGCAGCTCCTCAAGTCTAGGGCCAAGTGCAGTGCTGACTGGTATAGGAGGATCCGTGCAGCTTGGGGGAGGGTCCAACAAGGTTCAATCAACAAGCTGGTGGATGGAGTGATAGACAGGCTCGAACTTATAGTGGAAAGCAATGGGGAGTGGGTACCCCACCACTAGGAACACGGAATCTTTGGTTTAATCCCCATGTTACAGCCTCTACACCGGACCATCCCATGGTGGTTGTGTTATGTGTTGGTGAGGGGTGACACACTACAAGCATGGTCTACCTTATGCTTATGTGCATATTTGGGACATACATGTAGCCATAGTTCTACGACAACATGCTTGGGATGCATTCCCTTCTTGCCCTCCTTGTAGCCACACATCTGAAACCAGGAATTATGTGGGCACTACCATCCTCACATGTATGTATATTGAGTTGCCATGTAAGCCATGTGGCCATGTATGTCACTTGGACCTCTTGCTAGTTTTGAGGCCTTTCCCATGCGTTTTGCTTATGGACATACTGATGTAAAAGGATAACACTCCAAGCCTTCAACCTTTTGTGTCCTTCTACCTTTCTACACTTAGCCTTAGCCGACCCAAAAGTGTCTCCTATTTGGGGAAGCTTGCAGATTATAGGGGCAAACCAACCCAAATGATTTTGAATTACAGCTATGACACCTTCGAGATAACTGTTGAATTTGCATGGGGTGTATGACATGCCAAGTGTCCCTGTGATTTTTGTGTGCAATTAAATACAAAATGACCCTTCAGCCATGTAGCAAACAGGCATCAATACTAAATAAGTGTTGTTAGAGGAGATCAACAAAGAGGCCTGATAACACCACCTTGCCATACACATCAGTACATACCCTAAATGTATAATTCACATTGTGCATCATTCAATAAGCCATGCTTGACTTGCACAAAAACAAGTTTGAAGTAAGATGTATACCCCACCATGGGTAAACTGATAGGCTTGTTCAAAAGTATTAGTCATCTTTGAAAATTTGCCACATGTCAACCACCCTCCTAAACCACTTGGGTGACATTTATGGATATAACACAAATGATGGATTATATTATGCATGTGTCATCATGTGTTGTGAAGCAATGACTAGGGAGCTGTAAACCAGTTCCTCCATTTTCCCCCTTTGGATTGTCAAATTAACACGGGTGTTGGGGCATGTCAGAAGTACCCTATATTACACAAGGCACACCAGCCCCAAATGTATTGTTGCCTCCGCAGGTGTACTTGGGGGGTCAGACTGGTAAGCATGTTGTGCTACTCTGATGCTGTTGTGTGTCGTGGGCACACACATTGACCTAAATGGGTATGGACCCCAGCATGTAGGCCCCTATATGAGCACTTGACCCATTGCATGCAGCTCCATCCTCAAAAGTCAGTTCAAATTTGAATGGGTGCCACATGTGCATGCAAGATGAGTCTAGTATACCCACCATGTGATAAACAGCTGTATCCCTCCACGCCCAAACACGCTCCGCAGGTCCGGAAAGCGCTAAAGTGTGAAAATAGGTTTGGAGCCTCGCAATAGATCACCCGAAAAACGTCACCACTGGACTTGGCTCGGTTATTAGAGAAAGGTTTTACCTAGCGCTGTAAGTTTGGACCCCAAACTCCCAGAATGGCACAGTGTGGGTGACGAAATATGTAGACAGGCTCCATAGGTTACTTTATTTCGGAAGCGACTGATACTTTTGAACACACCTAGACTGCAGACTCGGTAGTGCTCTGTTACAGATCCTGTACTATATTATAGATAAGATAGCCGCAAGAGGATCTTGCGGGCAGCCGGGCACTAAGACAGGAGGCATAGTAGAACCTATGGGTGTTGCTAACTTACTACTGCAGTGCACTAGCTGGCTGGAGGTCCCAGCCACTAGCTGGCTGGTGGTCCTAGCTCACTGACGGACCGGACCGGGAGTGCACTTGGCTTCTATGGTACGACCTACAACTTTATAAGTCGTACCATAACAGACCTTCAAAAATATGATGAAACGTGAGACCGAACTTGAACTGCTCGCCGTCTTCGGCAGTAAAAACAAATACCAGGAAAATGTTAACGCGAACAGGTTTGTGTTTTATCCTTATTTTTTCTTCTTCTTCTGTACAGTTCTGTACGATATAAAAATAGTAGGGGGGCCTAACGGGTCCTCTGGAGGTCGACCCAGGGGGGGGTGTAATGTTCGTCAAGCAGCAGTGGCAGCCTCCTTGGTGAAAGGTGCACAAGCAGTTGCTTACTTATCCGAACAATTTAATATTTGGGGGGTCAAGAATTAATATAGCATGGCATGGCATTATTATTCAACTTGGTGGCCTGCAAGGCTGCTGAACTTAGTACCTCACTGACTCCCCGAAGTTCCATGGAGGCAGGTGCAGCAACTCCCGAGGCTACAGTTGCTACTGGGCAACCTGTAGGAACTAGTGCGAAACAGCAGATTTCCTTGTCAAGCACAGTGCGCTGATGCAATGAGCTGCGAGAGGCACGGAGATGCGAATTTCCCAAGGGGAAATCGTAGACATGCTCCAGGTCCCTAGATTGAGTCCACATGACAGGAGGGAAACGAGAAATGAAAACGCCGCGTCCACAGTCCGCAACCCCGAGATCCGTTCGCGAAAAAGGGCGCTCCGAGGTTATCCGCCCCCGACGGAAATCGAACATGGGTTGCGTGGATGTAAGTTTAACCGGCTGATTTGACCGGCTTTCTTGGGAGATGTGAAGAAGTGAAAATACAGCAAAACTTCGCGAATGTCTCACACTATTTTGGTACCCCCCCCCCCCCCCCCCCCCCCCCCCCCCCTCCCTCCTTCCTTCCTCTCTTTCCCTATAGCCCAGCTTTGCACAGTTGGTTGGTTTCGCTTCTCAAGTTTACGCTCTTGCTTGTGGCTTCTGGTGTTCGGGCAGGGCTTTGTGTTGGCTGTATCATATATCAGATGCTTATAGCCAACATGTCTGCCCTATGTGGTGGATTCTCTTGCCCCTGTCATGTGTGCCTGCTTGCTGAGTCTTGCTCGGATTGGTTTCTGGACTCTCTGTTCTTCGTCAGGACTCGCCCTTTTCTGCTCGCGGTGCCTTAGTGCCTTAGGTTGCTCTTCTTGGCACCCAGGTCCTTTTCTGCTAGATGGTTGTGCTGGGTTGACTTGCGCTTTTTTTGTTGGGGGCATTACGGTATCGCTGAATATTAAGGTGCTCATAGCGCGTGCCCTTGATTAGTCTATAGCTTTTTTGGCTTAGCCCTCTTGTCTTGTGTTTTTTGGGCTTGGTGCTCGGGATTGCCTCCCTCGGCATCCCTCCCCTGCACGCTCCCCTTTCCGCTCTCCTTTTCGCCCCTGGTTTGTTTCCTTTTGTTGAACTTGACCTTGTTTGTTTTCAGGTTTGTGGGGGTGCCTTAAAAACCCTCGTGTTTCCGTGTTATAAAATTGGATGGTCGGCAGGCTGTGCTGCTTTCCAGTCTCGGCAGTGATTTGCTGAGTTTATGTAACGAACCCTCTCTGTCTCTCTCTCTCTCTCTCATCACACAGGTATGTTTCCCTAGAGTAGGCCGACCAACGAATTCCTAAGACAAAAAATACTTCATCCAATCTCTTCATACATTCATGGATTAACAGAGGGAGATTTTCTCAACTTTCTACTTCTGGATTGCACATCGGATAATGTACAGAAATCATTTTATTATCATATTGGGAAATCAAGTTCTGCAACATTCTTCTCGAATTCAGTAAGGCTTCGTCAGTACGCTCAATGACCACTTGTCGTTCAGCTTGAACGGTTCCAGAATCATGTAGAGGACACACTCGATATTTCCAATGAACAAAGGGTAGTTTCCATATTTAAGTTCGCACATCTAGGTAGTTGGGTAGTGGGAGGAAGGTATACATCTAGACATGTTACGAGCCACCATGTGAGGTAAGTCTGTATTGAGACGAGCATTGTTTTTGCTAGATAGGCCATGGACCCTCTTCGCTTTTCTCCAATGGTCTTTGTCGTTCGCATTTCCACACACAGCTTGTCTTGTCTATATTTCTGTATTTCTTGGTGTACTTTCTTAGCGGCGCTTTTACTTGTGGATTGAGAGGGGATCTGTAAGTTACCTCTAGAGGCGGCCATAGGTCCCGCCAGTACAACTATATAATAGCCTTAGGGGGCTGATGGTATCAGCCACTAGCTGGCCTGAGGTCCAGGGTCACGGACCCGGCCAGACTACTCGTATGCAGGAACAGTATGGTACTACCTGGAAGGTGTACCATAACAGGGGGGGGGGGGGGGGGGGGGGGGGGGGGGGGGGGGGGGGGGGGGGTGGGGGGGGGGGGTGGGTGGGGGGGGGGGGGCTCCACTGCTGTAGGAACCTCGTCGGGGACCAGATTTCAGAACGCGCATCCGAACGCGTTGCGCGCGCGCGTTTTCCCGCCCAACTGCCGCTCGTGCGAAGCTGGGCGCGAAGGTCTGGGTAACGTCCAGCCTGGCGTCCAGCCTGGATGTACCATCATGGACATCCACCAATTACACCCTGGGTATAATCGACAATCGGTTGCAGATTCGTACTCGTCTCATCGCTAAAAACGGGGGATGGGAACAAGCAGCACTGCGAGTTCCCCATGCGATCTGAAACCAAGCTGGTCCGCAGCGAATTCAAACGCAGCTTCAAATCAGGGCCATGCTTCAAAATGTCAAGCTCAACTGCTACCACGCGCCCCGAGCGTACCTCAAGCGTATCTGATGCAGGCCAGTCTGTATGTCACTCAACTCACATTTTGCTTCCGGGGTTTTGCCCCCGTGAACTCCAGGTAGGACCCTCGCCCTTGGCGCCCGTGTTGTAGTGCTGAATCATGCGCAATTCTGTAATCGCCAGGGTGATCGCTATCATATTATTATATCTTGCTTTGACGTCATATTCGCATCGTCTTGCGAATATGATGTCAAAGCATGTTGACCTTTATGATGATATCTTGGAGAAAAAGGAAAAGCAACCAGGGAAAACCAAGGAAACCAGGGTCTGCTTATGATAAACCTCTTCGACCCTTCTTTCCCTCACCTGCAGGTGCACAGGCGCCCCACAGCCACCGCCACCGGTGCACCTGTGGGGCGCCTCTTGCATTAATCTATTATTATAATATATAATATCTGTCAAGAAGTGGAGTACTGCTTTTATTTTCTTGTCGCCAACTTTCTGTGTAAAGATAGGAGCTTGAAGACCTACTCACCTGGGTGGTCATCTCAACTTGATAACGGGTAGGTTCTCACGTACGAACTTACCCACCACCCGCCTGCTTGCTGCGCGGCGGGCATGCATTAGCACCTGTGCTGCATGCGAAGGCGCCTATCATGGATGCGACTTCGTTTTCAGGGCTCGGGGAGAGTTGCTAGGCAACCGCGGTGGGCGTATGTGACACTAGTATATGGATCAATGGATGTGACACCTCATTTGTATTCTCGCCGCGTGCAGTTGATCCCCCGCCAAAGCCGCTGCCATGGTCTGGCCTGCTCTCATCTTACTCCTGCTGGCCTCAAGCAGCACATGTAGTGCAAGCCTGGTCAGCCGCAAGCTGCAAGAATCCAATGCCTCGCCATCGGCTGTTGATCTCAGGTCAGCGCATGACTTCACTGTGCTCGCCTCCTCCACAGTTACCAACACGGTAAGAAGTTGCCAACAGCCACTTAGGGAGGCTTTTATCTCATTGTACCTAATTGGCGTTTTGCTTTCTTTCTAATTATAACCGGATTGCTTCGCCGCTTCATTTTTTTAATGCTATCCATATAACGCGTCTTCTAAATGCTTACAGCAAAGCACCTCCATTGAAAATCCACCTCGCCCCTTCAATTCGAGAAGCAAATGCAGCCGAAGGAAATGTAGAATGTATGCGCGCAAGCAGCGGCGAAGCGGGTGAGCAGGTGCAACGAGAGCCTGATGTGTTGGCCGAATTTTGGCGCATCCTTATTCTCCGGAAAGTGTTATTGCAATACTTTCTCTTCGCATTAGCATGGGCAACTTCCTTTTGTGTCCCTACTCCCCTTTGTTACTCGAATTGTCCTCAACGACATGGTGCTGGGGCGTCACGAGGTCGTTTCGTGCTGGTCTGGGACAGTAAGTGGGCGAATGCGGGGGGCGCATGGGCGGGTTGACCTTGCGGGGTTGACCACGTCGTTTTGCAAGCTGGGTTCAGGCGGGTCCAGGAGTAAAAAAGTGACCTGTAACGCAGTGTAACACCTAAAAAACGTAGGAGGGCTGACCCTTCCCCCCCCCTTAAATATAAGTACCCAACATTTCAAAACTTAAACATGGCTTATGGAGTTCTACGCAAGGGCGCACACAATGGAATCCTCAGAATTCCCTAACAGGGATTGCATGGAAGATCAGTTCTGCCCCCCCCCCCCCCCCCCCCTCCCCCCGGGATCGCGCGGCTTTCAACGTACAGATCTGCCCCTCCCACCCCACACACCCCTACTGCATGAGGTCCAACGTGGTGCCAATGAACTGCCATTGTCTACACAATCTCCTTGGTGGACTCAGAATGTCATTAGGAGGTCTGAGTCAAAAGATAGCAAGAAACCTGAGAAGGGCTGCTCCCCCCCCCCCCCCCCCCCCCCCCCCCCCCCCCCCACACACCACACACACACGCACACACACCCAAAATGAGGTGCTCAGAATAACCTCAAAATTAGCTCAAAACACCTCCATGAATCCCGCCATTATAGCCCCATTCTTAGAAAAATCAATCGGCCTTCCTTCAAAATTGGAGGCCTTGGCAGTTGGCACCTCTTGCTCAGTTCATGAGTTTTCAAGGCAATGGAGACACAAATCGGCAAACTTTGAAAATCGCCCACACCTTGAGCCTCCAAAGTCCTAGCACCAAATAAGAGTGTAACCATACCGCTATCTTAGGTTCCGGAGACAGTTCCAATGCAAGGTGTGGGGGTCAGGAAATATTGCTGTGCGCGATTAGGACTAGTTATCTTGTACATTCCTGTTGGGTGGGACATGCTGGTGTACTACTGATCTACACAGAAGGAACCGGCTAGCTGATCAGCAGATGTGTCTACAGCCAATATCCTTAATATTGTCGTTTTTTACCAATCCTTGTTGTGGCAACTTATGGGTGAGTCAAAATACTGATGGTTGTGCGTGTCTCTACTTTATTAACTGCATCATGTCTCCGCCTCCACCTTGCTATATTAGCTGTGGGCAACAGGGGTGCTCAGGATGCTGCGTCCTCCGTCGCAGATGCAACATCCAAGGGTCTGTTGCGTCGCAGGACGCAATGGAGGGAGGGTCCGTTGACCAGAGGGAAGGGTCCGTTGCGTCGCAGCACGCAAGCTATACAATTGGTTGTGTGTCAGGCAGCAGAGGTGGGGGTCCTCCTGGAGTACCCTGGTGTGTACGTACGCCTTGCCACCTCGCTGCCTCGGTCTGAGCAGCTGTTAGTTCAGTTATTTTTCTACAACTTACTCACATCTCTACTCTGACTGTGCTCCGCTCATTCTGGCTCCGTCACAGGGCGCTGCCACACTTGGCGGGCACATCGGTGTCAGCCCCGGATCAACAATTACAGGCGAGACGAGCATCTTCTACACAACCGAACCAACACCCAACGGCCGCGCAAGCATTGCTACTGCTGCAACTGCCAAGGCCGACCTGGCAACGGCATCCCTCGATGCCGCGGGCCGCGTGGAGAATGTGACCATGATCAGCGTCGGTAATATCGGAGGGCTCACCTTCACCCCTGGCTGGTACAAGACCACTGGCTCACTTGAGGTCTCATCGGGCACCTTGTACCTATCTGGCAACGGCGTGTTCATTTTCCAGCTGAACACGACGCTCTTGGTGAGTACGGTGCAGAGAAAGAAAACATGCATAGTCAGCAAGCAATAGCACTGTCAACGAGACCACATCCATACCAGTGCATATGTGCAATTGCCGCCTCTGCACACTTAGATCCATCCGTGATTTCCCTACCTTCCCCCCTATCTCCCCTCCCCTCTGATCTCAATATTACTAATAACTAGGAACCGGCATCACATAATGTTGACCAAAGTCAATTATGATATCATACAAATTGCATCATATGAAATCCGCATGATATTGTATAGGGTATAAATGGTTACTTTGGCCCAGTCAGAGTGCTGGCATCATATGATATCATATTGCCGATCCCTACTAATCACTCTTGTTGTTCCTGATCCCCTCTTACCCCCAATGAAGCCTCTATAAACTTGAATTGACCTTTCAGATTCTCCCCAGGTGAGCACTGGTATGAAGATGGTTCTCCTGAATGGGGCACTAGCTAGCAACGTATTCTGGAGTGTTGGCAGCGCTGCGACATTTAATGTCGATTCCGAGGTGGTGGGCACCGTCATGGCACAGAGCTCCATCAGTGTCTTGACTGGTGCTAAGATCACGGGTCGGCTGTTTGCGTTGAATGGAGGCATCACCTTGCAAGCCAACGTTATAGCTTTCCCATCACCAGCATGTCTGTCTACTGAGTACGAGGACATTCGAGAGCCCCCCAGTTACGACAGGATCTGTATGAGTGAGTTATGACCAAGGTACCTCCCCCCACCGCCCCCACCCACACAGTAACCCTCACTACTTCACCCCCAACCCCACCACTTCACCCCTCCCACACACACAAACACATCCACCTTCCCACCTGCTCCACTAATAACCCATCAGATCTGACGTTTTTTTAATCCTCATTGATCTGCTCGCTCCTCGGCTTCATTTTGTTGCTCATGACTGCTCCCCCCTACCCCCCCCCCCCCCCCCCCCCCCCCACACACACCACACCACCACCACCAGGGCTCTAATTTAAAAGATTTCCAAACATTTAAAACTAGAATTATGGATTGCTATTGTCGGCCAGATTTTGTTACACATCTAGAGATTGCGGTGCTGTTGTCGGTCTTGTTTCGGCCTCTTACAAGAGCACAAGCTTAAAAAGTGTGCCCTTTCCAACACAAAGTGAAACACACCAGGACAGACCACTTGACCAGTTTAGACCAGCCAAGACCAATTTGTCACCCAGTACCCCCCAAAAATAGTCAGTCTGCCAGCCAAAAAAGTAACCAACCAGCCTGCCAAACACCAGTAGGCCTACCAAAAATCCACCCAGCCACGCACCTAAGACCCCCTAGATCTCGAGGTCGAGGCGAAGCTGCAGAAGCAAGCATAGTCGAAGCTCACTATAGAAGCAAAGCAAGCAAAATCAAATCTAAGCTATGGGAGCAAGCAAACTTGAAGCAAGCTGTGGGAGCAAAGCAATCAAAGTTGTGGCGAAACTGGGGAAGCAAGCAAACTCGAAGCGTACTGTGGGAGCAAATCAAGCAAAGTCGAAGCGAAATCTCTCCCACCTTATCTCTTTGCTCGCGCTTCTTCTTTCCATCGACGACGATGTCCTCAATAGCCAGCTCGTCATCCGCATCGTCGTCCGCAGGGGCAGGAGTATATCGTAGCAGAGGGCTTAGCACGGGGGCGGGGCCAGGGCGGGGTCCCCCAATGACGGTGTCCTATTTGTCTGAGCCAAAAAGGGTGAAAATGCTTCTACACTTACCAACAGGAAGTTTCTGGCGCTTGCGACTCTTGCTCATGTTATCAGTCAATCTAGGCCTTTAGACTCGTGCTATTGTACGTGTACCCCGCCCCCCCCCCCCCCCCCCCCCCCCCCCCCCCCACCCAGCCAGCCAGCCAGCCAGCCAGCCAGCCAGCCACCCACACAGTAACCCTAAACCCTAAACCCAAACCCAAAACCCCCACTACTTCACCCACCCACCCCCACCTCGAACCAGCCAGATACAACCACTTACCCTCACAGCTGTCAACACCCCACCACCACCAAATCCCCATGTCCTTACATCGATGCTTGTAGCCCAGTCAATCTGCTACAGCAGCGAGTCCCAGTTCGTTGCACCCACCTCTACTACTGCTCATGTATGACCACCCTTGCCTCCCTTGCATGTACTTCTGTGTATATTGCGGTTGTAGGGGTAGGTTAAATGGGCTTTCTAGACCTTGGATCATGATAAATTGCGAGGAACGAAGGGCTATAGAGAGGCAAGCAAGCAAGTAAGCAAGCACACACATACATTAGTATACACTCACAGCTGTACACACACTGACACGCACACTGACGCACACACTGACATAATTACATAAACATAAACAGTCACACACACAGCTGTGCACACACACACACGTACACACATATTCACACACGCACAGCTGTGCACACACACACACACGTACACACATGTACATACACACTCAAAGATGTGCACACACACACACACGTACACACGTATACATACACACTCAAAGATGTGCACACACACACACACACACGTACACACATATACATACACACTCACAGCTGTGCACACACAAACACAAACTTACATCAACGTAAACAGTCACACACACACACTCAGTACTCCACCTGGTATACTCCAACTGGCTAAGCTCCACAACACAGGTTAACCAAGCACAAAGAAAAACACACCAACGCACCAACCCCCTCCACACACACACACAATCACACACGAACATGCTGCAAACTCTCACACACACATGCACCCATCCTTCTTTGCTCCCATTCACTGCCCACCAACCTATCCAAGCACTGACACAGATGTACCCGCTCACACACACACACATACACACACACACACACACACACACACACACACACACACACACACACACACACACACACACACACACTCACACTCACACACACTACTTGCATGCAGTTATACTGATCCTATCATGTCCGACTTGCGGCTTAGATCCTCTGACTTGCTAAACACCAGATACTCATCAGTCGTTAATCCCCATGTGCTTACATTGATGCTTGTCGCCCTGGAAACCTACACACACACACGAGCACACGCACACTCTATTATTTAGTCGCTAATCCCCGCGTGCTTACATGGATGCTTGTAGCCCTGGAAACCTGCATACGCACACACACGCACACGCTCACACACACACAAACTCTATTATTAAGTCGCTAATCCCCTTGTGCCTACATTGATGCTTGTAGCCCTGGAAACCTGCACACACACACACACTCTATTATTTAGTCGCTAATCCCCTTGTGCTTACATTGATGCTTGTAGCCCTGGCAACCTGCTCCGCAAATGAGTACGAGTCTGGTGCACCCAACGCTAATACCGACCGAGAGTGCTCAACAGGTATGGCCTCCCTTGCCTCCCTTGCGTGTCTTTGTATGTTTCTGTTCAAGGGTATGTCAAATAGGCCTGCCAGACCTTTTTTTTGCTATACTTTTTTGCCAGACTTGTTTTTTCCAGACTTTTTGTTGTTGTTTGTTCTTGATCAATTACGAAGAACGAAGGACTATTGAGAAGCAAGCACACACACACACACACACACACACACACACACACACACACACACACACGTGAAACACATGCTCGCATGCATGTACACACAGAATAGTGTACAGATTCTCATGCACTTACATCAACGCATACACACCCACTTGTACATACACACCCATGTGTACACACAAATTATATAGTACACATACGCGCACACACTCCTGTATACTCACATGCGCACGCACACACAACATTTTGATCAGGAGTTGACTCCCTGCAATGCGCCCACTGCCCTAGCAGCCCGATGTCCTACATATATACCCCTACTCAGTCGTGCAATGCGCCCACTGCCCCTTGCACACCAATGCCCTACATGTATAGCTAAAACGCAACCCTGGTGGGTGCCCCTACAAAATTCCTTTCAGATTATACCCATAGTTAAGGCCCTACCACCAACAATCTGGTGCATTCGTTGAGGCCGTATACTATATACACTTAGAGTTTGTGTAACTGGCTCACGGCAGTACTAGTGCAAAAGAAGTACCTGTCCTTCTGTATTGGTGGTTTAACTTATTGACTGCTTGGCATTGCCAATCCACACTTCAGCGCACTAGTTTTAAAGAAAGCAAATAATATTCTAAATGTTAAAATGTACGACCAACGAGTCCTATGCAGCATCACAAGCGACGGGGACAATTGGCGGAGTGTGTTGGCAACGGAAGTCAGTTAGTTTTGAGACAATTGGCTGACGTGTCAGGCTTCAGACACATGGAACCATCAAGACACACACTCCATGCATGATTCCCAAACGCTATTCGGAAAATAAGTATATAAGTCTTGATATAAGTACACAACAGAATAAGGCAAACATCCTGGATGTGTCTGTCCAAACTCTCGACCACTGTTTATTTTTTTGGCTCATAGGATACATAGGATACGACGGGCTACGTGGGTGCTGTGCGCCAGTAGCGTGGGTGCTGTGGGTCAGTGGTGTGGGTGCTGTGTGTCAGTAGTGTGGGTGCTGTGGGACAGTAGTGTGGGCGCTGTCCGTCAATAGCGTGGGCAAGGTGGGTCAGTTAGTAATGAGACAGTTGGCTGACGTGCCAGGCTTCAGACATATGGAACCATTAAGACACACACTCCATACATAATTCCCAAACGCTACTGATCCTATCCCCTAAAGGTTAAACCCTTTCCCACGTGTTTCATTCATCACAGATGTGGACGAATGCACGGGCGGAAGTGATACCTGCAGTGATGATGCAGCGTGCACCAACACTGTTGGCAGCTTCACTTGTGCGTGCAACAGCGGTTTTATTGGCGATGGATTGACTTGCTCAGGTGTGTGTGCAGGAACAACATAGTTTTGGTACCCATAGCTCCCCCTTTTCACATGGCTACCAAACTCACCAACTTCATGCGGCACTTCATGTGCCCAATGTCCTACTAGCCCTTATGTTGTTATATCTATGTGGTCATACTTTGTATGATTCCTTGCAAGGGCTATGACACCCAACACGTGGGCATTCTCTGACCCATTTAGTTGTTGTATAGTTTGTTGTAGTGCACACCAGGGATTTTTATTTCCGCTATATATAGCGATCGCTAGTTCTGACCCCGTTTTAGCAAAATCATCGCTATAAAAAAAGAAAAAAAAGTGTTTGTTTTGTTTTTGCCCTAAATTGCCCTAAAAAGCTACAAAAAGCTAAACAAAACTGTAGGAAGCACTAAAACGCCGTCCCTGGAGAAGGCCTCAAAAGATTTAGCTAGGAGAAACCCACTTTCAGATTTGAAAAATAAATCACTTGTGCACACATGCATTGTCTATTTACCCCTCCCAATAATATCATGTGTCCTAGAGTATAACGCAATGCTTAGTTATTTTCTAATTCAGCCATATGGAACCATCAAGACAGACACTACATGCACGATTCCCCAATGATATTGGCTATATCCCCTTAAGGCTAAACCCTTTTCCATGTGTCTCGGCTCTCGCAGATGTGGATGAATGTGCGGATGGAAGTGATACCTGCAGTGATGATGCAGCGTGCACCAACACTGTAGGCAGCTTCACTTGTGCTTGCAACAGCGGTTTCGCTGGCAATGGATTTGATTGCACAGGTGTGTGTGCGGGAACAACCTAGTTCTGGTAGTCTGTTACCCATAGCTGCTCCTCTTGACATGGCTACCAAGCTCACCAACTTTGTGTCATGAATTAGGCTCTGGAGTTTCGGGCTAATGTCCGGCCAAATTAGCTCTCATAGGGCTATTAGCTCAGTTAGGCCTAAGCGTGCACAACTTATTTAGCCAAACTTAGCCAAAACAACTCAGATGAAGTGCCATGTGTGTAGGAGAGTGTTGTTATGCATCCTACTGACCTTGGTGGCAATTGTGTATGGCATGGCCGTCATAAGTTCATGATGAAGTAGCTCATAACTGCAGGAGCGAGCGGAGATACTTAGTTATTATTAATCGCCCTATTATTATATCAAGTTATCAACGCGTTACATTGGAGGAAAATAAGTATATAAGTCTTGATATAAGTACACAACAGAATAAGGCAAACATCCTGGATGTGTCTGTCCAAACTCTCGACCACTGTTTATTTTTTTGGCTCATAGGATACATAGGATACGACGGGCTACGTGGGTGCTGTGCGCCAGTAGCGTGGGTGCTGTGGGTCAGTGGTGTGGGTGCTGTGCGTCAGTAGTGTGGGTGCTGTGGGACAGCAGTGTGGACACTGTCCGTCAGTAGCGTGGGCGTGGTGGGTCAGTTAGTAATGAGACAGTTGGCTGACATGCCAGGCTTCAGACACATGGAACCATTAAGACACACACTCCATACATAATTCCCAAACGCTACTGATCCTATCCCCTAAAGGTTAAACCCTTTCCCACGTGTTTCATTCATCACAGATGTGGACGAATGCACGGGCGGAAGTGATACCTGCAGTGATGATGCAGCGTGCACCAACACTGTTGGCAGCTTCACTTGTGCGTGCAACAGCGGTTTTATTGGCGATGGATTGACTTGCTCAGGTGTGTGTGCAGGAACAACATAGTTTTGGTACCCATAGCTCCCCCTTTTCACATGGCTACCAAACTCACCAACTTCATGCGGCACTTCATGTGCCCAATGTCCTACTAGCCCTTATGTTGTTATATCTATGTGGTCATACTTTGTATGATTCCTTGCAAGGGCTATGACACCCAACACGTGGGCATTCTCTGACCCATTTAGTTGTTGTATAGTTTGTTTGTAGTGCACACCAGGGATTTTTATTTCCGCTATATATAGCGATCGCTAGTTCTGACCCCGTTTTAGCAAAATCATCGCTATAAAAAAAGTAAAAAAAAAAGTTTTTTTTTTGTGTGTGCCCTAAATTGCCCTAAAAAGCTACAAAAAGCTAAACAAAACTATAGGAAGCACTAAAACGCCGTCCCTGGAGGAGGCCTCAAAAGATTTAGCTAGGAGAAACCCACTTTCAGATTTGAAAAATAAATCACTTGTGCACACATGCATTGTCTATTTACCCCTCCCAATGATATCATGTGTCCTAGAGTATAACGCAATGCTTAGTTATTTTCTAATTCAGCCATATGGAACCATCAAGACAGACACTACATGCACGATTCCCCAATGATATTGGCTATATCCCCTTAAGGCTAAACCCTTTTCCATGTGTTTCGGCTCTCGCAGATGTGGACGAATGCGGGGACGGAAGTGATACCTGCAGTGATGATGCAGCGTGCACCAACACTGTAGGCAGCTTCACTTGTGCTTGCAACAGCGGTTTCACTGGCAATGGATCTGTTTGCACAGGTGTGTGTGTGGGAACAACCTAGTTCTGGTTGTCTGGTAACCATAGCTGCTCCTCTTGACATGGCTCCCAAACTCACCAACTTAGTTTCACATATCATTAGGCTTCGGAGTTTAATGCTATCATCTGACCAAATTAGCCCTAATAGGGCTATCAGCTCAATTACCCCTCATCGTGCACTAATTTAGCCAAAACAACTCAGAAAAAGTGCCATGTGTGTAGGAGAGTGTTGTTATGCATCCTACTGACCTTTGTGGCAATTGTGTATGACCTGGCCGTCATGAGTTCATGATGAAGTAGCTCATAACTGCGGGAGCGAACGGAGATCGCCTTATTATTATATCAAGTTATCAACGCGTTACATCGTATCAAAATAAGTATATAAGTACACAACATAATACAGCAAACATCCTGGATGTGTCTGTTCAAACTCTAGACCACTGTTTATTTTTTGGCGGCGTAGGATACATAGGGTACGACGGGCTACGACGGGCTATGTAGGGCCACGTTGTATGTATGGCTGCGTACGTAAAGCTACATAGGGTACATACAACGGGCTACGTAGTGTTCGTAAGACGGGCTACGTAGGGCTACGTAGGGCTGCGTACGTAGGGCTGCGTAGAGCTACTACGAGCTGCGCACGCAGGGTTACGTAGGGTACGTACGACGGGCTACGTAGGGCTACGTAAGTTGTGCTACGTAGTGTTCGTACGACGGGCTATGTAGGGCTACGTAGGGCTGCGTACGTAGGGCTACGTAGGGTACATACGTACGACGGGCTACGTAGGGATGCGTACGTCGGGCTACGTAGTGTTCTTGCGGCGGGCTACGACGGGCTCTGTAGGGCTGTGTACGTAGGGCTACGTAGGGTACGTGCGATGTGCTACGTAAGGCTACATGCAACGACGTGCTATTTCACTTCTCTTAACCATTAGTTCGCGCTATAATTACGGGATTTATTTCAGTGCTAATTAGTGCTACCAGTGCTATGAACTCTAAGCTCCTAGGCCCCCCCCCCCCCCCCCCCCCCCCCCCCCCCCCCCCCCCCCTGCTAACCCAACACATCATGTGCCCAATGTCCTACTAGCACTCATGTTGCTATATCTATGAGGTCATATTTGATATGCACCCAAGTGAGTGATTCGATGCAAGGGCTGTGACACCCTAGACGTGGGCGTTAAGTGACCCCATTAGTTGTTGTATAGTTATTTGTAGTGCTTACATGCATTGTCTATTAATCCCTCCCAATGAGATCATGCATACTAGGGTATTATGCAATGCTTAGTTATTTTAGAATTAAGCCAGTTGGAACCATCAAGACACACACTACATACACGATTCCCAAATGCTATTGACCCTATCCCATTAACCCTAAACCCTTTCCCTTGTGTTTCGGCTCTCGCAGATGTGGACGAATGCGCGGCAAACATTGATGGCTGCAATGCTCAAGCATCTTGCACAAACACCGTAGGCAGCTTCACTTGCGCTTGCAACAGCGGTTTCATTGGTGATGGATCGACTTGCACAGGTGTGAGTACAGGAACAACCTAGTTCTGGTAGTCTGGTAACCATAGCTGCCCCTTTTGACATGGCTGCCAAACTCACCAATTTCATGTCACACATAATGTGCCCATTGTCCTACTAGCCCTCATGTTGTTAGATCTATGTGATCATACTTTGTATGCACCCAAGTGAGTGATTTCATGCAAGGGCTATGACACCCGAGATGTGGGCACTAAGTGACCCCTTTAGTTGTTGTATAGTTTGTTGTAGTGCACACATGCATCGTCTATTAATCCTTCCCAATGAGATCATGTGATCCAGGGTATTACGCAATGCTTAGTTCTTTTGTAAGTCAGCCACATGGAACCATCAAGACACTCAGTACATACTCGATTCACAAATAAGTGACTAAGTGACCCCTTTAGTTGTTGTATAGTTTGTTGTACTGCACATGTGGGCACTAAGTGACACCTTCAGATGTTTGGGGTTCAATTCATCTATGCTTTTTCTTTTAAAGCCCTTACTATCACAGTTGGGCAAGTCCTTTTAGACTATTTGGCCTACCCCTGGATTTTAACATACATACAAGGGCTATGACACCCTACATGTGCGCATTTTCGGACCCCTTTAGGTGCTGTATAGTTGGTTGTAGTGCACACATGCAATGTCTATTACTCCCTCCCAATGAGATCATATGTACCAGGGTCCTACGCAATGCTTCGTTCTTTTCTAATGCAGCCGCATGGAACCATCAAGACACCTGCTATGTGCATGATTCCAAATGCTATTGAGATGAGTCCCCTAAACCTGCAACACTTCCCCATGTGTTTCATACATCGCAGATGTGGACGAATGTGCTGATGAAAGTGATAACTGCAGTGATGATGCAGTGTGCACCAACATTGTCGGCAGCTTCACTTGCGCTTGCAACAGCGGTTTCACTGGCAATGGATTGACTTGCACAGGTGTGTGTGCGGGAAAAACCTAGTTCTGATACCCATAGCTGCTTTTTTTTACATGGCTGCCCAACACACCAACTGCATGTCGCACATCATGTGCTCAATGTCCTACTGGCCCTCATGTTGTAAGATCTATGTGGTCACACTTAGCATGCCCCCATGTGAGTGATTCCATGCATGGGATATAACATCCTAGGCATTGGGAATTAACTGACCTCTGTAGTTTGTGGTAGAGCACACATACATTGTCCATTAATCTCCCCCAATGAGATCATGTGATCCAGGGTAGTACACAATGCTTAGTTGTTTTATAATTCAGCCACATGGAACCATCAAGACAGACACCACATACACGATTCCCCAATGCTATTGAACCTATCCACCTGACCCCTAAACCCTTTCCCTTGTGTTTTGGCCTGCGCAGATGTGGACGAGTGCGCAGCAAACACCGATGGCTGCAATGCTCAAGCATCCTGCACCAACACTGTAGGCAGCTTCACTTGCGCTTGCAACAGCGGTTTCACTGGCGATGGATTGACTTGCACAGGTGTGTTTACAGGAACAAACTACTTCTGGAACCCATAACTCCCCCTTTTGACACGGCTGCCAAACTCACCAACAGCATGTCACACGTCATGTTTCCAATGTCCTATTAGCCCTCATGTTGTTAGATCTATGTGGTCATACTATGTATGACCCATAGTCAATGATTTGACAAAAGGGCTATTGAACCCTAGATTTGGTCACTAGGGGAACCCTTTAGTTATTGTATAGGTTCTTGTTGTGTGCACATGCATTGTCTATTACTCCCCCCCAATGAGATCATGTGTACCAGGGTCCTACGCAATGCTTGGTTCTTTTCTAATTCAGCCACATGGAACCATCAAGACACCCGCTACATACATGATTTCCAAATGCTATTGACCTGAGCCCCCTTAACCTTAAGCACTTTCCCATGTGTTTAAGCTATCACAGGTGTGGATGAATGCGCTGATGAATCTGACGACTGCAGTGATGATGCAGCGTGCACCAACACTGTAGGCAGCTTCACTTGCGCTTGCAACAGCGGTTTCACTGGCGATGGATTGACTTGCACTGGTGTGTGTGCCGGAACAACCTAGTTCTGCTAGTCTGGTACTTATAGCTGATTTTCATCACATGGCTACCAAACTCACCAACTTCATGTCACACATCATGTGCCCAATGTCCTACTAGCCCTCATGTAGTTAGATCTATGTGGTCATACGTTGCATGCACCAAGTGAGTGTTTCGATGCATGGGATATGACACCCTAGATGTGGGCATTAACTGACCCCTGTAGCTGTTGTATAGCTGTTGTAGTGCACACATGCATTTTCTTAAATCTCCCCCAATGAGATCATGCGTACAAGGGTGTTACCCAATGCTTAGCTTATTTCTATTCCAGCCACACGGAACCATCAAGACACATACTACATACACGATTCCCCATTATTTATTATTTTTAATATATATATATATATATATATTGAGCCTATCCCCTTAACCGTACACCTTGTCCCTTGTGTTTCGGCCCTCACAGATGTGGATGAATGCGCAGCAAACACCGATGGCTGCAATGCTCATGCATCCTGCACCAACACTGTAGGCAGCTTCACTTGCGCTTGCAACAGCGGTTTCACTGGTGATGGATTGACTTGCACACGTATGTATGCACGAACAACCTAGTTCTGGTACCCATAGCTCCCCCTTTTATGGCTGCCAAGCTCACCAACAGCATGTCTGCCCAATGTCCTACTAGCCTTCATGTTTTTAGATCTACGTGGTCGTGCAATGCATGCTCCAAGTGAGTGAAACAGCGCAAGGGCTTTGGAACCCTAGACGTGGTCACTAGGGGACCCCTTGTGCTCTCATGAGAATGTGAACTAGGTACATACTATGTATAATTGCTATGCGATGTATCATGTGTACCCCACTTGACTGTTGGAGGCTTCATTTGGTGCCCAACACCATAAAACGACGTTTTATAAAATCGTTGTTTTTCCAGGTCTTTTTGCACTTCGTACCGCAATTTACTATGCTTATATGTTGGCCAAACATGATTTCCTTAGTGCTACATGTCATAAAATTTCAAAAGGAATCCGAATGTGCAATAAAAAAGTTGTGGTATAGTTTGCTGTAGTGCGCACATGCATTGTCTACTAATCCCCCCCAATGAGATCATGTGTACCAGGGTCCTAAGCAATGCTTGATTCTTTTCTCATTCAGCCGCATGGAACCATCAAGACTCCCGCTACGTGCATGATTCCCAAACACTATTGACCCGAGCCCCCTATTGACCCAAACCTTCAGCACTTTCCCATCTGTTTCATCCATCACAGATGTGGACGAATGCATGGACGGAAGTGATAACTGCAGTGATGATGCAGCATGCAACAACACTGTATGCAGCTTCACTTGTTCTTGCAAAAGTGGGTTCACTGGCAATGGATTTGATTGCTCAGGTGTGTGTGCGGGAATAATCTAGTTCTGTTAGTCTGGTACCCATAGCTGCCCCTTTTGACATGGCTGCCAAACTCACCAACTTTGTGTCACACATCATGTGCACAATGTCTTACTAGCCCTCATGTCGTTAGATCTATGTAATCATACTTTGTATGCACCCAAATGAGTGATTTGATGTAAGGGCTATAACACCCTACACGTGGGCATTAACTGACCTCTTTAGTTGTTGTATAGTTTGTTGTTGTGCGCACTTGCATTGTCTATTACTCCCTCCCAATGAGATCATGTGTAACAGGGTCCTATGCAATGCTTGGTTCTTTTCTAATTCAGCAACATGGAACCTTCGAGACACCCATGCATGATTCCCAAATGCTATTGACCCGAGTCCCCTAAACCTTAAGCTCGTTCCCATGTGTTTCAGCTATCACAGATGTGGACGAATGCGCTGATGGAAATGATAACTGCAGTGATGATGCAGCGTGCACCAACACTGTTGGCAGCTTCACTTGCGCTTGCAACAGCAGTTTCACTGGCGATGGATTGACTTGCACAGGTGTGTTTGCGGGAACAACCTAGTTCTGGGTGTCTGGTACCCATAGGTGCTCCATTTGACATAGCTACCAAGCTCACCAACTGTATGTCACACGTCATGTTCCCAGTGTCCTTTTAGCCCTCATGTTGTTAGATCTACATGGTTGTACAATGTATGCCCCCAAATGAGTGATTCCATGCATGGGATATGACACCCTAGGCGGGATCATTAACAGACACCTTTAGATGTTGTATAGCTGATGTGCACACATGCATTGTCTATTAATCCCCCCCAATGAGATGATGTATACCAGGGTTTTGTGCAATGCTTTGTTATTTTCTAATTCAGCCACATAGAACTATCAAGATACACACTACATACATGATTCCCCATGGCTATTGACCCTATCTCCCGAAACCTAAACCCTTTCCCTTGTGTTATGGCTCTCGCAGATGTGGATGAATGCGCAGCAAACACCGATGGCTGCAATGCTCAAGCATCCTGCACCAAAACTGTAGGCAGCTTCACTTGCGCTTGCAACAGCGGTTTCACTGGCGATGGATTGACTTGCACAGGTATGTATGCACGAACAACCTAGTTCTGGTACCCATAGCTCCCCCTTGTACGGCTGCCAAGCTCACCAACAGCATGTCTGCCCAATGTCCTACTAGCCCTTATGTTGTTAGATCTACGTGGTCGTGCAATGTTGGCCCCCCAAGTGAGTGATACAACGCAAGGGCTTTGAAACCCTAGACTTGGTCACTAGGGGACCCCTTTAGTTGTTGCACAGTTTCTTGTTGTGCGCATATGCATTGTCTATTAATCCCCCCCGGATGAAATCATGTGTACCAGGTTCATACGCAATGCTTGGTTCTTTTCTAATTCAGCCGAATGGAAAAAAAATAAAAACCACAAACATGATTCCCAAACACTATTGGACTGAGTTTCCTGAAGCCTGAACCCTTTTCCATGTGTTTCAGCTATCACAGATGTAAATGATGTGGACGAATGCGCTGATGAAAGTGATAACTGCAGTGATGATGCAGCATGCACCAACACTGTAGGCAGCTTCACTTGCGCTTGCAACAGCGGTTTCACTGGCGATGGATTGACTTGCACAGGTGTGTAAGCGGGCACAACCTAGTTCTAGTACCCATAGCTTTCCCTTATGACATGGCTGCCAAACTCACCAACTGCATGTCCGCCCAATGTCCTATAAGCCCTCATGTTGTAAGATCTACGTGGTTGTACAATGTTGCCCCCCCAATTGAGTAATACAATGCAAGGGCTTTGAAACCCTAGACTTGGTCACTAGGGGAACCCTTTAGTTGTTGTATAGTTTCTTGTTGTGCACACTTGCATTGTCTATTACTCCCTCCCAATGAGATCATGTGTACCAGGGACTGCGCAATGCTTAGTTATTTTGCCAGACACATGGAACCATCAACACACACACTACATACATGATTCCTTAACGCTATTGATCCTATCCCCTACAGGCTGAATCCTTTTCCATGTGTTTCATCCATCACAGATGTGGATGAATGCGCTGATGAAACTGACAACTGCAGTAGTGATGCAGCGTGCACCAACACTGTAGGCAGCTTCACTTGCGCTTGCAACAGCGGTTTCGCTGGCGATGGATTGACTTGCACAGGTGTGGGGGGGGGGGAACAACCTAGTTCTGTTAGTTTGGTACCCATAACTGCCCCTTTTGACATGGCTACCAAACTCTCCACCTTCATGTCACACTTCATGTGCCCAATGTCCTACTAGCCTTCATGTTGTTATATCTATGTGGTCATACTATGTATGCACCCAAGTAAGTGATTCGACGGAAGGACCCTGAGATCCTAGATGTGGGCATTAAATGACCCCTTTAGTAGTTGTATAGGTTCTTGCAGTGCGCACATGCATCGTCTATTAATCCCCCCCAATGGGATCATGTGTACCAAGGTCCTTCGCAATGCTTAGTTTAGGCCTCCCCCACCTCTTTCCCCCCCTCCTCCCCCTTCTACCTGCCCCCCTCCTCCCCCCTCCCCCTCCTCCCTCTCCTCCTCCCCCCCTGCCTACCCTCTCCCCTCTCCCCCTCCCTCCTCGCCTTCCCCCCCCCCCCCCCCCCCCCTCCCCTCTACCCCCCCCCCCCCCCCCCTCCCCTCCCCACTCGCCCACATATCCTCCTGCCTCCCCTCCCCCTCCCCCTATCCCCCCACATCCCCTCCTCTCCCAATTGCCCTGCTCCTTCTTCCTCCCCTTCCCCCTTCCATCCTACCCCATCCTCCCTCTCCACGTTCCTCTTCCTTCCCTCCCAGACCTACCCTCAATCCGCCTGCCCCCCTCTTCCCCAAACCAGACTACAGAAGCACCACTCAATCCTTCCACCCCTTCTTTGCCTCCACTCTCTTAAAACCCCAGTCACCCCTCTGCCTCCTTAAACCCCACCCATCCTTCCTTGCCCCACCTCCTCTACACCAGCATAAGCGCCCTCCCCTCAAACACCAGTACAAGTGCCCCCTCCTCGAACACCAGCACAAGCTCCCTCCCCTCGAACACCAGCACCAGACGAGAGTGCACTGGTGACTACGGTTCCCCCCTCCTCCCTCCCCACGTCCCCCCCCCCTCCTCCCCACGCCTCCCCCCCTCCCCTTCCACCTTCTCCTCCCTCCCCCCCCTCCTTCCCCCCTCCAAATCCTCGTCCTTACCCTCCCCCCCCTCCTCCTCCTTCCTCCCCCCCTCCTCCCCCTCTAGCAGCTCCACCAGCACCAGCACCAGACGGGAGTGCACTGGTGACTACGTTTCAGACTGCGATGGTTGTTGAAGATTACATATCAGCTAGCAGGGCAGCTGAGATGACACCAGACTAAAAGGTAATTGAATTGATAACATGGTATATCACTATATCAGCCCTCAGGCTGCTCACCATCTGCAGGTGGAGTTCTCACTAGTAAACATGGGTAGTATAAACACTACAACACCACACTCCTGAGTACAGAATGAAATCAGATGTAGACAGTTTAAAGACATGCCCAGGACTTAAGAGATGAGATAGTGGTTGTTGTGGTGGTGGTGGTGGTGACAGTGGCTGTTGTGGTAGTGGCTGTGGTCGTTGTGGTTGTGGAGGTGGTGGTTGTGGTTGTTGTCGTTGGGATTAAGGAGGTGGCTGTTCCTTTTGTTGTTTTGTCATCATAACCCAAATGCCCTTGGCTGCTGTTGGCGGCGGGCTATAATACAGTGTGCACTCATAATCAGCCTGCCCTTTTGCCCCAATTTGCCTCCCTTTCCCTGTCCCCTTGCCCCTATCCCTTTACCCCTAATCACTTCCCTGTCCCCTTGCGCCTATCCACTTGACCCTATCCCTTTACCCCTAATCACCTCCCTGTCCGTTTGACCCTTTTTACCTCCATGCCTCTTTGCCCCCATTCACCTCGCTTTCCCTGCCCACTATCCCCTAACCCTTCCCCCCTTTTCCTTTGCCCCTATTCACCTCCCTGCCTCTTTGCCCCTATTCATCTCCCTTACCCTGCCGACTATCCCCATCCCTTTTCTCCTGTCCCTTTGCCCCTATTCACCTCCTTTTGCCCCTATTCACCTCCCTTTACACCTAATCACCTCCCTGTCCATTTGCCCCTTTTCCCCTGTCCCTTTGCCCCTATTCACCTCCCTTTACACCTAATCACCTCCCTGTCCATTTGCCCCTTTCCCCCCGTCCCTTTGCCCCTATTCACCTCCATTTGCCCCTATTCACCTCCCTTTACACCTAATCACCTCCCTGTCCCTTTGCCCCTTTTCCCCTGTCCCTTTGCCCCTATTCACTTCCCTTTGCCCCTATTCACCTCCCTTTACACCTAATCACCTCCATGTCCATTTGCCCTTTTTCCCCTTTCCCTTTGCCCCTATTCACCTCCCTTTGCCCCTATTCACCTCCCTTTACACCTAATCACCTCCCTGTCCATTTGCCCCTTTTCCCCTGTCCTTTTGCCCCTATTCACCTCCCTGTTCCTTTGCACCTGTCTCAAACTACGCTTTGTTTGCTGCAGGTGGTGGGCTATAGACTTAAACCTTTTGCTGGCTTCACAAAAGATGCTGATGTTAAAGATTGTTCTCCTGGCAGCCAAGACATGGTCATGTAGGTTTATATTGTTTTGTTCAACAAGGATTTTTGCCTCAAAGGGTGTGTCTCCGTGCGCTAGCCCTAGACTCAAGGCTTTTGTCGATGTGATGGGCGGAGTCACTCCTACATAAGGAGGGGGGGTAGGACCAGTTGCTCATGCATGAGCTCTGTGTGTATGTCCCAGTCCAGGGGGTAGCCAACTTACTTGGCTAAATATACTTGCCAACTTACTTGACTAAATGGACTTGCCCAACCTCGAATTTTCAAGATATGCAATGCAATGCAATGTAGCGCCACGCAATGTAATGCCACGCGATGCAATGCAATGCAATGCAGCACAACACCAGGCAAGGCCACGCAATGTAACGTGGTGTGATGTAATGTAATCCAATGCAGCGCAATGTGATGTGCAATGTGATATAATGTCGTGTATTGTGATCTAATGTAATGCAACGCAATCTAATGTAATGCAATGCAACCTATTGTGATGTTACATCTTCATTTGTGCAGGGGGTTCCTTGCTAATAATGGAGGATTCGCTCGTGAGCAAGGCTCAATGACTTGCCAGGTCGTTGACCGCCGCCACCTGGAGGAATCAACCAGACACCGGAAGGTGTTACAAGAGGCAGGGCTTGATGACAGTGCTTGTCTAATCGACTTGTGGTTGTATGTAAGTAGTGGGGATGTGGGTGGGGGGTGTATGTGTTTGTGTGGTGTGTGTGTGTGGTGGGGTGGGTGTGTATGTGTGTGTGTGTGTGTGTGTGTGTGTGTGTGTGTGTGTGGGGGGGGGGGGGGATGGGTGGGGGGGGGGTATGTATGTATGTGTGGTAGGTGGGTGGAGGGTGGGATGTGGGTGGGGGGTGTATGTGTGGGCTTTGATGAGAGTGCTTGTCCTATCATCTTGTGGTTATATGTGAGTTGTCCTGCCTATTAAACTGAATACTTGGAAAGCCATGCTACGTTGTTGTCTGGGGATTATTTGTAAGGTGCCCTTCCTATTCAAATGAATCCAATCCACCATCATGACCGTCTGCCTCAACTCGGATGATCCCACAATGTGTCCCAGGTGTACCATGTGTACCTTGTATACCATGTGTACCATGTGTACCTTATATACCATGTGTACCATGTGTACCTTATGTGCCTTATGTACCATGTGTACCATGTGTACCTTATGTGCCTTATGTACCATGTGTACCATGTGTACCTTATGTGCCTTATGTACCATGTGTAACTTATGTGCCTTATGTACCATGTGTACCATGTGTACCTTATGTGCCTTATGTACCATGTGTACCATGTGTAACTTATGTGCCTTATGTACCATGTGTACCATGTGTACCTTATGTGCCTTATGTACCATGTTTAACTTATGTTCCTTATGTACCATGTGTACCTTATGTGCCTTATTGTACCATGTGACCATGTGTAACCTTATGTGCCTTATGTAAAATGGTACCCATGTGTACCCTTAGTGACTTAGTACCATGTTTAACTTAGTTCCTTATGTACCATGGTCCATGTGACCTTATGTGCTATGTACCAGTGTACCATGTGGCAACTTATGTGCTTATGTACCAGTGTAACTGTGTACCGTATGTGCCTTAGGTACCATGTGTACCATGTGTAACTTATGTGCCTTATGTACCATGTGTACCATGTGTAACTTATGTGCCTTATGTACCATGTGTACCATGTGTGCCTTATGTACCATGTGTACCATGTGTACCTTATGTACCATATGTACCTTGTGTAGCTTATGTACACAGCTTTAGGTTGGCTGCCTGGACCCTGTGACCAACATTCAGAAGCTCTATAATGACTTGTGTAGAGCATTTGACTAATCTACATAACTATGTACACAAGCTTGAGGTTGCTTGCATGGACATGTGACCAACGTCAGAACGTATATGGACTTGCATAGAGCATTTGCTAATCCTACCATACCTTGTGTTTGCAGCTCGAGGTTGGCTGCCTGGACCCTGTGACCAACGTTCAGAAGCTCTATAATGTCTTGCATAGAGCATTTGCTAATCCTACCATACCTTATGTACACAGCTTGAGGTTGGCTACCTGGACCCTGTGACCAACGTTCAGAAGCTGTATAATGACTTGCATAGAGCATTTGCTAATCCTACCATACCTTGTGTTTGCAGCTCGAGGTTGCCTGGCTGGACCCTGTGACCAACGTTCAGAAGCTGTATAATGACTTGCATAGAGCATTTGCTAATCCTACCATACCTTGTGTTTGCAGCTCGAGGTTGGCTGCCTGGACCCTGTGACCAATGTTCAGAAGCTCTATAATGTCTTGCGTAGAGCATTTGCTAATCCTACCATACCTTATGTACACAGCTTGAGGTTGGCTGCCTGGACCCTGTGACCAACGTTCAGAAGCTGTATAATGACTTGCATAGAGCATTTGCTAATCCTACCATACCTTGTGTTTGCAGCTCGAGGTTGCCTGGCTGGACCCTGTGACCAACGTTCAGAAGCTGTATAATGACTTGCATAGAGCATTTGCTAATCCTACCATACCTTGTGTTTGCAGCTCGAGGTTGGCTGCCTGGACCCTGTGACCAACGTTCAGAAGCTCTATAATGTCTTGCGTAGAGCATTTGCTAATCCTACCATACCTTATGTACACAGCTTGAGGTTGGCTGCCTGGATTCTGTGACCAACATTCAGAAGCTGTATAATGACTTGCGTAGAGCATTTGCTAATCCTACCATACCTTGTGTTTGCAGCTCGAGGTTGGCTGCCTGGACCCTGTGACCAACGTTCAGAAGCTCTATAATGTCTTGCGTAGAGCATTTGCTAATCCTACCATACCTTATGTACACAGCTCGAGGTTGGCTGCCTGGATTCTGTGACCAACATTCAGAAGCTGTATAATGACTTGCGTAGAGCATTTGCTAATCCTACCATACCTTGTGTTTGCAGCTCGAGGTTGCCTGGCTGGACCCTATGATTGAAGTTGAGAAGATATCTGATGACATTGATAGGGCATTTTCGTTGGCCCGCAGTAACTGCTCGGAACCTGTCCGGGTTATCGAGACAAAGCTTGTTCACACCACAGACAGTGTCGCTTCTGGAAACAATATGAGCTGTGACATTGCTCAGGCCATTGCTCTGGCCATCATTGCACCCAATGGCCTAGAAGCGCAGGTATGTGTGTGCTGGGGGGCCCGGGGGTAGGGTAGGGGTGGGTGTACGGGCGGTATAGCCGACAGCAATAGGATAGAGAAGGCAAACAGACAGCTATCCCTGACACAGGCCCAACTATGTTGTGATTGGGTTGGAATGGTATGTTTGATTAGGTTGGAATGGTATGTGTGATTGGGTTGGAATGGTATATGTGATTGGGTTGGAATGGTATGTGTGATTGGGTTGGAATGGTATGTGTGGGATACAGAAGAGAAGAGGGAAAAGCAGATGAAAATGGGAAGAAGGAGGGAGAAGGGGTATATGTGTGTGTCTGTGCGTGCGCGGGGAGGGGGGGGGGGGGGGGGGGGGGGGGGGGGGGGGGGTGGGGTAGGGCAGCGTTGAGTGAGGCAGTGTGGAGATGCCTGGGTGGTGTGTGGGGTAGGGAGTGCAGGGGGGAGTATGAGAGTGTGTCTCAAGGGGGTGGAGGTGGGGGGGTATAGAGTAGGGAGGGGAAGGAGGGTCATGCGTTACATATTGTCAGGTGCAAAGGGGGAAATATATTGAATGTGTGTGTGCCAAGGGAGAGAGGGGGGGTGCGGGTGGGTGGGCGGGGTGGTGTTTAAGGGGAGGGCGCTTGAGCACGGCCACACGGGCTACCCTACTAGTACATACATTTGAATAAGCAGAACAATACACAGTGAGCAGTGCAACGTGGGCCTTACAAAAATGAGTGAATCATTGAGCGCTCCCGTTGATAAGACCTGGCCTAGATTTCTAATGCCCATGGTGTATCGGCTCACGCAGCAGAGGATAGTCTTATCAAAACTGCACCATGGGTCTCCAGGTTGATAGAAAGGTAAGCAAGGCAAGGCATACAACCAAACGAGGTTTCCAGGATCTAGAACCATGCGGGTCCTGCTTGAAAAGTCGTGGAAACCTGAGTGAGAACTAGGTGGTGAGTAGGGCCTAAAGACATAGGCAGAGCTGTACCGCCACTGTACAACAGGGTCGACAAGGTGCAAACATAACTGGAACTAGTACTAGTACAGTACATGCATACATAATACTACATACATACATACATACATACTACATACATACATACATACATACATAACATACATACATACCTACATACATACATACATACATACATACTACTATACATACATACATACATACATACATACATACATATACATACATACATAACATACATACATACATACATACATACATACATACATACATCCACATACATACATAAATACATGCCAAACCCCCATACATACCATACATACATGCAACCCTCTGTATGCAGCCTGAATTCAGCTCTTGCACAGTGGTAGAGGAAGCAGTGTATCAAACCCCTGAAGCCATCATGTTGCCTCCAGCTCCACCTGAAGACGCTGGTGGTTGCAGTGGCTTTCCCATTTGGGCAATAGTCGTCATCTCTCTCCTGACTCTGCTTATGTGCTGCTGCTGCTGGATTATTGTGTATTGCGATGCTGAGGAGGTAGGTTGGCCAAAAGATAAGATAGACAGTAAGGCCTCGAAAACAGATGATATAGACACACAAGAGAGTAGGATAGATACAGGATACAGAGAGATAGAGACAGGACAGAGGAGAGAGACAGAGACAGCGAGCGAGCCGAGCGAGACCGAGCGGAGCGAGCGAGCGATCGATAGCGAGAGCGAGCGAGCGAGGAGCGAGCGAGCGAGCTAGCTAGCGAGCGAGCGAAGCGAGCGAGGAGCGAGCGAGCGAGAGAGTCGAGCGAGCGAGCCGAGCGAGCGAGCGAGTAGCTAGCGAGCGTCGAGCGATCGATGTCGAGCGAGGAGCTAGCGACGAGCGAGCGAGCATCGGTCGGTTCAGAGAGCGAGAGAGTATATATCATCTATTATTTATCTATCTATTAGCTAGCTATCATCTATCTATCTGTCTATCTATCTATCGAGTTAGCGATCTAGCTATGCTATATAAGCGACGATGCATCTATCTATCTATCTATCTATCATTATCTATCTATCTAAGCTATCTATCTAATACAGGGGGGGGGGGCAGAAAGACAGATTTGGACCGCACCTTCGATATGGTGGTCGATTCAGATGGGAGTTGAATGGTGGACGTTTCATACAAAAGAGGGGGGAATAAAGTTGGCTAAAAGTTTTGTTACCCCCCCCCCCCCCCCCCCCCCACCTCCTAAATCACAATTACCTCACCCCACCCCCTAAATGGGGTCATTCGAAAGATCTTTAAATCCATTTCAGGTTATGCTCTACATCTTTCATGGGGTTACCCAAACGTGATTTATCGCGAAAGTTAAGATTTGGGCCGCTTGTGAAAAAAAATTTGGACCCCTCTAAAATTGGGGAGCATCGGTATTTTTGCTAATAACAAAAACTGTTTTGTATATGAGTTTGAGGAGAGGCTCTATCAAGGTGCGGTGACAACAGCTTGAGTGTCTGGCCCCCCCCCGCGTAGATGAATGCTATCGAGCTAGCTAGCATTCGAGCGAGCGAGCGAGCGAGCGATGCTAGCGAGCGAAGCGAGGGAGCGAGAGAGCGAGCGAAGATGGGCGAGCGAGCGATCGAGCGAGCGAGCGAGTCGAGCGAGGAGCGAGCGAGCGAGCGAGCGGAGCGAGCGAGCGAGTGGTGCGAGCGAGCGAGCGAGCGAGCGAGCGAGCGAGGCGAGCGAGCGAGCGAGCGAGGATGCGAGCGAGCGAGCGAGCGAGCGAGCGAGCGAGCGAGGAGCGAGCGAGCGATCGAGCGAGCGAGCGAGAGAGCGAGCGAGCGAGCGAGCGAGCGAGCGAGCGGAGGGGAGCGAGGAGGATGCGAGCGAGCGAGCGAGAGAGCTGAGCGAGCGAAGCGGAGCGGGAGAGAGAGCGAGCGAGAGCGAGTCGAGAGAGGAGCCAGCCAGCCAGCCAGCCGCACAGCCAGACCAGCCAGGGCCAGCCAGCCAGCCGAGCCAGACAGCCAGCCAGCCAGCCAGCCAGCCAGCCAGCCAGCCAGCCAGCCAAGCATCCAGCAGCCAGGCCAGCCAGCCCAGCCAGCCAGCCAAGCCAGCCAGCCAGCCAGCCAGCGCAGCCAGCAGCCAGCCATGCAGCCAGCCAGCCATGCCGCAGCAGCCCAGCAAGCAGCCAGCCAGCCCAGCCAGCCAGCCAGCCAGCCAGCCAGCAGCCAGCCAGCCAGCCGCCAGCCAGCTAGCCAGCCAGCCGCCAGCAGCCAGCCAGCCAGCAGCCAGCCAGCCGCACCAGCCAGCCAGCCAAGCCAGCCAGCATTCCAGCCAGACAGCCAGCAGCAGCAGCCAGCAGCCAGAAAGCCAGCACAGCCAGCCAGGCAGCAAGCCAGCAGCCAGCAAGCCAGCAGCCAGCCAGCCAGACATACAGCCAGCAGGCCGCAGGCAGCCAGCGCAGCCAGGCCAGCCGCCAGCAGCAGCCAGCCAGCCAGCCAGACCAGCCAGCAGCCAGCCAGACAGCCAGACAGCAAGCCAGCCAGCCAAGCCAGCCAGCCAGCCAGGCCAGCCAGCCAGCAAGAAGCCAGCAAGCCAGCCAGCCAGCCAGCCAGCCAGCCAGCCAGCCAGCCCAGCAGCCAGCCAGCCAGCCAGAGCCAGCCGCCAGCCAGGCGGTCAGCAAGCCAGTCCAGCCATCCAGCAGCCAGCCAGCCAGCCGCCAGGCCAGCCAGCCAGCCAGCCAGCCAGCGAAGCAGAAGCCAGCCCGACAGCAGCCAGCCAGCCAGCCAGCCAGCCAGCAGCAGCCAGCAAGCCAGCAGCCAGCAAGCAGCCAGCCAGCAAGCCAGCCAGCCAGCGCAGCCAGACGCCAGCAAGCCCGCCAGCCAGCCAGACCAGACAGCCAGCCAGCCAGCAAGCCAGCCAGCCGAGCCAGGCCAGCCATGCTACAGCCAGCCATCCAGCCAGCCAGCCATCAAGCCCACCAGCGAGGCCAGGCCAGCCAGCCAGGCCAAGCCAGCAGCCAGCCAGCCATATACAGCCATCAGCCATCCATCATCCAGCCATCCATCAGCCATGCCATCCGCAAGCCATCAAGCCATCCAGCCAGCCATCAGGCCATCCAGCCATCCAGCCATCCATCCATCCCATCCATCACCATCCATCCATCCATCCATCATCCATCCACATCCATCCATCCATCCCATCCATCCATCCATCCAAGCCAATCCATCCATCAATCCATCCATCATCCATCCATCATCAGCCATCCACCATATATATATATATGTATATATCATATAATATATATATATACATTAAACAGTGCCACATCCCACCGAGCGTTCCATTCTACCAAACTGACACACTTTATATTTCATTCACACATTACACAGCACCACATTCTACCAAATGTCTTGTGTTTTGATAAGTAAATTGGCTAGCCTCTTCAGGTTTTTATCTGCCACGGATCAAGCAGGTCAAATAAACAAACCAAAGCGGAATGGAACGGAACGGAATGGACCTGTTTGTACACACACCTCATAGCCTATCCTTAAATGAACTGTGTGCACACACATGTGATTTCCCCCCAACCCAACCCACCCCACAGGTACCCTACACATTGCTCACCTCCCCAGGCCACCTTGCACCATACATGTGTGACTTTAAGCTGACCTGTTTGTTCACACATGTGTCACTTTAACCTGACCTGCTTGTACTCATTGCTCTGCCACTCTCAGAGGAAGAAGGAAAAATGGATAAAGGAGAAGAACGTTCTATATCAGGGCGATGACGAGAATGATGAGATTGTCAAGAATAACAACAATCTTTCTTATGGTGGCTCTGGAGGTGAGAACAGCAGGTTGAGGGCTCAGGGTTTAGAATTTTCCTTCTCCTTGTGGCCCTGGGGATGAGAACAGCAGGTTGAGGGTTTAGGGTTTAGGGTTCAGGATAATCCTTCTTCTAGTGGCTCAGGAGGTGAGAGCAGCAGGTTGAGGGTTTAGAGTTGAGGATAACCCCTTTTCTAGTGGCTCTGGGGATGAGAACAGCAGGTTGAGGGTTTAGGGATAAGGATAATTCTTTTTCTAGTGGCTCTTGAGGTGAAAACAGCAGGTTGAGGGTTTAGGACAATCCTTCTTATAGTGGCTCTGATGGTGAGAACAGCAGGTTCAGGGTTTAGGGTTTAGAATAATCCTTCTCCTTGTGGCTCTGGAGGTGAGAACAGCAGGTTCAGGGTTTAGGGTTTAGGACAATCCTTCTTATAATGGCTCTGGAGGTGAGAATAGCAGGCTGAGGGTTTAAGGTTTAGGATAATCCTTCTTCTAGTGGCTTTGGAGGATAGAACAGCAAGCCTTTGATGAGGTTAAGGGTCATGAAGATGATGATGAGGTTGAGGTTGAGGGTCATGAAGATAATGATGAAGATGAGGGTAATAAAGATGAGGATGAGGGTCATGAGGATGATGATGCAGATGAGGGTCATGAGTCTGATGATGCGGATGAGGGTCATGAGGATGATGAATTGATGATGCGGATGAGGGTCATGAGGATGATAAGGGCAAAGATGATGATGATGATGATGATAATGATGATGGGGATGAGGAGGGTGGTGAGGGTGAGGAGGAGGGTATTATCATGGTTACCTAATAGACTCCAAATTTGCCCACTCTTAACTAATGCGTCCTCTCGCCCCACCTTTGCAACTTCACTCAAACATATGCTTGCACTGCTTCGCATGCAGAGAGCTCCTCTGCTGCTGCGGCGGCGGCGGCCTTTGGCTTCGCTGCGTTGCAAACAGATGTAGGCTTGGAAGACCAAAGAAAGGCCAAATCCATTGCCTGGACCCCCTTGCCCTCGCCTAAAAACAGTACAGATGGAGATGCAGCACTAGGGGAGACTATATTGAGTAAAGGTACCGACATTGCATTCCCACCACCACCTACTGGGGTCCGAGGAGACGAGCTCTGGCCTGATGTTGAGCACAGTGAAACCGTTACATGCAGGAGCGGCTCGGGCAGCTCCAGTCCAACTCGTGTTTCTATGATAAGCACCAGGGGCCTGGATGACACCAACCTCTCAGGTGCGAGGCGGTGCTACAGTTATGCTACAGTTATAAGACTTGTTATTCATCAATTCATTATCCTGCCCCTTGTCCCTCTCCCTCTCCCTCTCGCTTTCTCAGTTTAGTTTTCATCATGCCTGTCAGAATTTAAAATTAGTTTCACTCCTCATTGGGGAGGCCTACGTGACCTCAACCTCTCAGGTGAGTGCAAGGTACTACTTCTTGCCAAATTGGTAAGCAGGTGAGTGCTACTTGGTAAGCATGTGAGTGGTAAGTGGCTAATTGGTAAGCAGGTGAGTGGTAAGTGGCTACTTGGTAAGCAGGTGAGTGGTAAGTGGCTACTTGGTAAGCAGGTGAGTGGTAAGTGGCTACTTGGTAAGCAGGTGAGTGGTAAGTGGCTACTTGGTAAGCAGGTGAGTGGTAAGTGGCTACTTGGTAAGCAGGTGAGTGGTAAGTGGCTACTTGGTAAGCAGGTGAGTGGTAAGTGGCTACTTGGTAAGCAGGTGAGTGGTAAGTGGCTACTTGGTAAGCAGGTGAGTGGTAAGTGGCTACTTGGTAAGCAGGTGAGTGGTAAGTGGCTACTTGGTAAGCAGGTGAGTGTTTAAGTGGGCTACTGGGCAAAGCAGGTGAGTGGTAAGTGGCTAATTGGTAAGCAGGTGAGGTAAGGGCTACTTGTAAGCGGTGAGTGGTTCAGTGGTACTATGGAACGCAGGTGAGTGGACAGTGGCTCTGGAAGCAGGGTGAGTGGTAAGTGCTACTTGCGTAAGCCTACTTCCCTTTGTTTGCTTGTATGTTTCCAGGAAGGGTAAGTGGTAAGTGGGCTACTTGGAAGCGGTGAAGAGTGGTACCAGTGGCTACTTGGTAAGCAGGTGAGTGGTAAGTGGCTACTTGGTAAGCAGGTGAGTGGTAAGTGGCTACTTGGTAAGCAGGTGAGTGGTAAGTGGCTACTTGGTAAAGAAGGTGAAGTGAAGTGGTACCTTGGGTAAGCAGGTGAGTGGTAAGTGGCTATTGTAAGCAGGTGGTGGAAGTGGCTACTTGTAAGCAGTGTGAGTGGTAAGTGCTACTTGGTAGCAGGGGCGGGTAAGTGGTACTTGGTAAGCAGGGGGTGAGTGGTACGTGGCTACTTTGGTAACAAGGTGAGGTGAAAAAGTGGCACTTGGTAGCAGGCTTAGTGGTTATGGCTACTTGGTAAGCAGGTGAGTGGTTACGATGGCTACTTGGAAGCAGGTGAGTGGTCACAGTGGCTACTTGTATTAAGGCAGGTGAGGGGTTACGTGCTACTGGTAGCAGGTGAGGGTGCTGGTAAGTGGCTACTCGGTAAGCATGTGAGTGGAAGTGGTAAGTGCTATGGTAAGCAGGTGAGGGTAAGTGGCTACCTTGGTAAGCAGGTGAGTGTAGTGGCTATTGGTAAGGCTGTATGTGGGTGGAGTGGTAAGTGGCTAATTGGTAAGCGGGGTGGTTGGTAGTAAGTGGCTATTGGCAGCAGTTGGAGTGGTTACGTTGGCTACGTGGTAGGCAGGTGGTGGAAGTGGCTCTTGGTAAGCAGGAGTGAGTGGTTAAGTGGCGCTACTTGGTAAGCAGGCGGTGCGTCGTGGTAAGGGCTACCTTGGTAAGCATCGGTGCGTGGTAAAGTGGCTCCTTGTACGCCTGTGCGTTACCGTGGGATTATTGGTAAGCCGGTGAGTGGTACTGGCTCTTGGTAGCAGGTGAGTGTAAGTGGCTACTTGGTAAGCAGGTGAGTGGTAAGTGGTATTGGTAAGCAGGTGTGGTTAAGGGCTCCTGGTAAGCAGGTGAGTGGTAAGTGGCTACTTGGTAAGCAGGTGAGTGGTAAGTGGCTACTTGGTAAGCAGGTGAGTGGTAAGTGGCTACTTGGTAAGCAGGTGAGTGGTAAGTGGCTACTTGGTAAGCAGGTGAGTGGTAAGTGGCTACTTGGTAAGCAGCGTGAAGTGGTAATTTGGTACTTGGTAGCAGTGGTGCTACTACTTCTTGCCCAAATGGTACCGCAGGTGGTGGTACTGGCTACTTGGGACACGAGTGGCGCGTGAGTGGTAAGTGGCTACTGGTGTAAGCAGGAGGGAGTGGGGTTAAGTGGCTACTTGGTAAGCGCGGGAGGGGTTCAGTGGCGACTGGTAAAGCAGGGCGTGGGTTCAGTGGACCGGGGTACGCCGGTGCGTGGTAAGTGCTATTGGTAGCAGGTGTGACGCGGTGCGGGGGTAGTGGTACTGTAGCAGGTGAGTGGGGTAAGTGGTACTGGTACGGGGGGGTGGGTAAGTGGCTTCTGGCAGCAGGTGGGAGTGGGACGTGCACTTGGTCCGCAGGAGGTGCAGTGGTACGTGGCTACTTGGTAAGCAGGTGAGTGGTAAGTGGCTACTTGGTAAGCAGGTGAGTGGTAAGTGGCTACTTGGTAAGCAGGTGCGGGTGATACGTGGCTATTGGTAAGCATGTGGAGTGGTCACGGGGCTCCTTGGTCCGAGGGGAGTCGCGTAGAAGTGGCTACTGGTAAGCCGGTGAGTGGGTAACGGGCTAACTGGTCAGCAGGTGAGTGGTAGTGGCCTACTTGGTTACGCAGGTGGAGTGGTCACGTGGCTCTGGTCAGCGGTGAGTGGTTAAGTGGGCTACTTGGTAGCCGTGTGAGTGGTCCGTGGTACTGGGTAAGCAGGTGAGTGGTACGGGTTCCTTGTCGCTGTGCGTGGTAGTACGGGGCTCCTTGGTACGAGTGTGAGTGGTAAGTCGGCTAATGGTAAGGGGTGCGTGGGGTCAGGGGTGAATGGTAAGCGTGAGTGGTTATCGTGCACTTGGTACGCAGGTAGGTGAGTTGGACGTGGCTACCTTGGTAGCAGGTGAAGGTGAGTTTGAGTGGACGTGGGACTTGGTCGGCAGGTGGGTGAGGTGTATACGTGGTACTTGGTAAGCAGGTGAGTGGTAAGAGGCTACTTGGTAAGCAGGTGAGTGGGAGTGGCTACTGGGAAGAGGGTGGTGCAGGGTGAGTGGGTAAGGGCTACTTGGTAAGCAGGTGAGTGGTAAGTGGCTACTTGGTAAGCAGGTGAGTGGTAAGTGGCTACTTGGTAAGCAGGTGAGTGGTAAGTGGCTACTTGGTAAGCAGGGTGAGTGGAAAAGTGAGATACTGGTAAGGAGGTGCGTGGTCGTGGCTACTTGGTAAGCAGGTGAGTGGTAAGTGGCTACTTGGTAAGCAGGTGAGTGGTAAGTGGCTACTTGGTAAGCAGGTGAGTGGTAAGGGCTACTTGGTAAGCAGGTGAGTGGTTAAGTTGGGCACTTGGTTAAGCAGGTGAGGGTAAGTGGCTACTTGGTTAAGCAGGTGAGTGGTAAGTGGCTACTTGGTAAGCAGGTGAGTGGTAGGTGGCTACTTGGTAAGCAGGTGAGTGGTAAGTGGCTACTTGGTAAGCAGGTGAGTGCTACTACTTCTTGCCAAATTGGTAAGCAGGTGAGTGGTAAGTGGCTACTTGGTAAGCAGGTGAGTGGTCGTGGCGATTGGTAAGCAAGGGTGGTGGTGGTACGTGGCTACGGAAGCAGGGGTGGAGTGGTAAGTGGCGACTGGTACGGCAGGGGTGAGGGTCAAGGCTACTTGGTAAGCAGGTAGTGGTAAAGTGGTACTGGTCCGCCGGTGAGTGCTGACTAATTCTTGCCAAATGGTAAGCCGGTGAGTGGTAAGGGCTACTTGGGTAGTAAGCATGTGGTGAGTGGTCCGTGGTAGGTACGCAGGGTGAGGGGACGTGGTCTACTTGGTACGCGCAGTTGGTGGTAAAGTGGCTACTTGGTCAGCAGGGGGTGCGCTAGTAAGTGGCTCCTTGGTACGCAGGTGAGTGGTCAGTGCTACTTGGTAAGAGGCGGTGAGTGGTAAGTGGCTATTGGTAAGCAGTGGTGAGTGGTAAGGCTACTTGGTAAGCAGGTGGTGGGTAAGTGGGCTACTGGGTAAGCAGGTGAGTGGTAAGTGGGCTACTGGTTAGCCAGGTGCGTGGTAAGTGGCTACTTGGTACGCAGGGAGTGGGTAAGTGGCTACTTGGTAAGCCAGGTGCGTGGTAGGTGGCTACTGGGGTAAGACAGGTGAGTGGGCAAGTGGCTATTGGTAAGCAGGTGAGTGGCTACTACTTTTGCAAATTGGTAAAGAGGTGAGTGGGTGGTAAGTGGCTACTTGGTAAGCAGGTGAGTGGTCGTGGTCAAGTGGCTCCTGGTAAGCAGGTGCGTGAGTACGTGGGCTACTTGGTACGCCGTGTGAGTGGTTAAAGTGGCTACTTGGTCGCCGGAGGTGATGAGGGTAAGTGGCTACTTAGGTCAGCAGGGCGGAGTGGTATCGTGGCTCTTGGTCAGCCGGTGCGAGTGGGTAAGTGGCTCACTTGGTACGCAGGTGCGTGGTCCGTGGCTCCTTGGAAGCGGTGGTGAGTGGTCAGTGGCTACTTGGTAAGCAGGTGCGTGGTAGTACGTGGCTACTTGGTAAGGTAAGAGGTGCGTGGTAGTGGCTATTTTTGGGACGCCGAGTGAGGGTAAGTGGCTCTTGGTAAGCAGGTGAGTGTTAAGTGGCTACTTGGTAAGCAGGTGAGTGGTAAGTGGCTAATGGCAGCCGGTGAGTGGTACGGGGCTCGGCTACTTGGAACAGGTGCGTGTTAGTGGCTACTTGATAAGCAGGGCGTGTGTTGCGTGGTTAAAGTGGCTACTTGGTAAGCAGGGAGTGTTAAGTGGCTACCTTGGTAAGCAGGGTCGGTGGTAGGGCTACTGGTACGCAGGTGAGTGTAAGTGGGACTTGGAAAGCAGGTGCGGGTCAGTGGCTACTTGTACAGCAGTGAGTGGTAAGGGCTACTTGGTAAGCCGGTGAGTGGTAAGTGGCTATGGTAAGCAAGGGGAGTGGTAAGTGGCTACTTGGTAAGCAGGTGAGTGGTAAGTGGCTACTTGGTAAGCAGGTGAGTGGTAAGTGGCTACTTGGTAAGCAGGTGAGTGGTAAGTGGCTACTGGTAAGAAGGTGAGTGTATAGTGGCGAATGGTAAGCAGGGTGCGGTGAGTGCTTATATCATTTTGCCAAAATTGGAAACAGGTAGAGTGGGTACGTGGCTTACTTGTAGCAGGTGGAGTGGTTAAGTGGCTTTACTTGGTAAAGCAGGTGAGATGAGTGGAAGGGTTACGTGGTAAGCAGCGGTGAGTGTAAGTTGCACTGGTAAGCCGGTGAGTGGGTAATGGTTATTGGAAGCAGTGCGTTGAACGTGGCTAGTGTGTAAGAAGGTGCAAGTTGTTCAGTGGTACTGGTAAGCAGGGTGAGTGGTAAGTTGTAACTTGGTAGCAGGAGTGAAGTGGTAAGTGGTATTGGTAAGCAGGTGTGCGATGAAAGTGGTTCATTGGTAAGCAGGTGAGTGGTTAAGTGGTTTGCTACTTTGGTAAGAAGGTGAGTGGGGTAAGTGTACTGGTAGCAGGTGAGTGTTACGTGGTACTTGGTAAGGCAGGGATGGTACGTGGCTACTTGGTAAGAGGTGAGTGGTATAGGGAATTGGTAAGCAGGTGACGTGCGACTACTCTTGCCAAATTGGTATAGCGGTGAGTGGTAAGTGGCACTTGGTGAAGGAGTGGTAGTGGTACTGCTGTCGAGTGAGTGGTTAATAGGGCACTTGGTACGCAGTGAGTTGTAAGTGCGCTACTGTGAAGAGGGCGTAGAGTTGTCAGTGGCTACTTGGAACGCAGGGGAGTGTACGTGGCTACTGGTAAGGAGGTGTAGTGTAAGTGGCTACTTGGTAGCAGGTGAGTGGAAAGTGGCGATTGGTAGCTAGTGAGTAGTAATTGGCTACTTGGTTAAGCAGGTGAAGCAGGGGAGTGGAAGGTGGTCACTGGTAAGCAGGTGATGGAGCGTGCGTGGTTTCAGGGACTACTTGGTAAGATAGTGAGTGGTAAGTGCTACTGTCAGCAGGTGGTTGTACGTGGCTACTTGGTCCCGCGGGCGTGTAGGTGGCTACTGGTAAGCAGGGGAGGGTAAGGTATTGCGTAAGCCGGTGTTGAGTGATTACTCCTCTTGCCAAATTGGAAGCAGGTGAGTGTAATGGCTATTGGTAAGCGGTGAGCGGGTAATGGGCTACTTTGTAAGGCAGGGAGGGTACGTGCTATTGGTACGCAGGTG
>JACBWV010000156.1:12500-72718 GCA_013435795.1 Chlamydomonas sp. ICE-L | reverse complement strand
ACACCAAATTTTGAGTCTTGAGTTGCATACACAATTTGATGTATTGGTTCTACCCCAAATTTTTTTCATTTGTTGCATACACAAAATTTGATTTATTGAGTTTGTTATATCCTTTAGTATTAAAATTTTTGATATATACCTTAATGAATCATATCATCGCGTATATATTATGCACCAGATGGCCAGCCCCATTTTAATGTCTAAAAGTCATCCGATAGCCTTTGATATCGAGGTACTGTCGCCCTTTCCTTCTATACCTCGCGTGCCGCCTGGCAGCCATCCGATTGTAAACTTAGCACCTCCGTAACAGTCCTCACGAGATAATGCTCAGCTAAGGTTTACGCTCACCACGCCGTCCGTGTTCACTGCAACAGTCTTCCACGCCTGTTACCCTGTCCGTCGATCCCGCTCTCCCGCGTCACCTGCAGTGCCTTCCACAGTTGCCAAGAAAAAAGGAGAAACCATTACGGGCCGCAACACCGAAAGAAAAAGGATCTCAGTTACAGAATCTTCTCTGATTGCTTAGCCCACCCTGTACCCACACGGGCGAGGCACAGAGAAGAGAAAGAAGAGAGAGAAAGAAAGACGGCAAAGAAGGGAGCGAAAAAGAAGGGCCAGTTCACGGTAGGGCGTCCAAGGATGTGGGCAACCACCCCCCCCGCTGGACCCAAAAGTTTAAAAAAAAACGTTTCCCCGGCAACAAAACCCTCTTGCTCTGTCTATAACCCAAGACCCCCTGGACCGCCAGTAAGTTGTCCCGCACAAACCCCTCTCGAGTCTACCCAAGACCCCGCTGGACTCCAGTTACGTTGCCTCCGGCAACAAACCCCTCTCTGCTCACTACCCAAGACCCGCTGGACCGCCATAAGTTGCCCCGCAACTAACTCCCTATCTGAGTCTAACCCAAGAACCGCTGGACCGCAAGTACTTGTCCAACAAACCCAGCTCTGAGTCCTACCCCCTCCCCCCCCCCCGCTTCCCCCCTCCCCCCCCCCCCTGCGGAACCCCCCCTGCGGAACACCAACCACCCCACTGCGTCACGCATCAATTCCCTTCTCCATAATTCCGACGTCACCTTACCTCTCTGGCCCCGCAAGCCAAATCTCCTGCCCAAAGCCCCCCCCCCCTTCCTGCCCGATCTCTATACCCGTCTTCTTCCTATCCCTATCCAGGATATCAAATTCTCCTATTTCCATCTCCCCTAATTCTGTTCATCACCCTCGCACCCTCAACCCAAGCCATCGCCATGTCCCAAGCGCCAAATGATGGTAAGGGTGGTACCGATATGTTCGTCGACTGGTACACAAACCTTGTCGCACCCCTGCTCGTCAGATCATCAGTTTTCTCAGTACTCGATGCTGATTTAGACTACCAGCCCATAGATGAACCATCAGATGGATCTAACTACCCCAGGAACAGCAGAATCACACCTGTATCCAACTACATGGCTATGAACCACATTCTGGACAACTGCCCTCCAGCCATATCTGTTCTAATAGACGCGCGTACCAACAACGCGCTACATTCGGCAGGATTGGGGGCAGGGATTTTACTTAAAACCATCCATTCAAAAAGGTGTAACCCCCTACTACGACTCATATAATCCACTAACAACACCTCTCTGCGACTACCCAGCCTCTGCCCAGGATGCTGCCATCGCTCCTCCTACCCCAGTTCACTAGCCCTCTACGTCCTCGTCTGCCGACAACGAGTCTACTGCACCACCCTCGCCAACCTCGGACGGGGAGCCATCCGATATCCGAGCTTTCCAGGATGCTGCAGTAACTATGGACCTGGTGAGCAGGGCCATCCCAGCGCTCAGTGCATTCGGTATCCACGTCCAACTCGACAACCAAGCACTGCCCTCTCACGGACGCCAAAACCCTCAGCAAGGTATGTGGCCACCCGGTTCTTCGCAGTGCACCATATGCACAGGATTCGGCCATACCGCCTTTTACTGTGCAAACCTCTCGCCTTACGCGTCAACGGTCCACAACTGTGCAAACTTGTGGTGGATCCAAGCACCATGAAGGCCAGTGCACAAGCTGCCAGAGACCAAGCAGCCCGTCCCTCCCAGTCCACGACGATAAGCTGACCGAGGTCTGTGTCAACTGCAGTGGCAGAGGACACTATGGGAAGCAGTGCTTCTCATCAACCCCAGTGGCCCCTTCAGACACAGTCTGTACAATGTGCCATGGATATGGGCACCTTGATCCAGCCTGTCCAAACCCCTGCATGAAGACCCCCGTTATGGAATCCCCACCAGACAGCTCTGGAGACAACTCTGGAGATGAAGATACCACTGGTGAGAAATCTGATACCACTGACTCTGAGTTAGGAAAGTACCCCTCCACTCATGAGACCCCCCCCAGTGACCTATCTACTTGTTTCCATGGTCACTGGTGTTTGACTACATACACCATCTATCACATGACCTCCAATGCTGATTGCCTCATTAGGGTAACACCCCTCTACCCTCCCGTATCAATCATCCCACCAGGATCCACAACACCAGTCACATGTTCCTACTCTGGCACAGCAGTACTTCAAGGTATAGGACTTGTGGTGACACTTCTAGATGTCCTCCTTGTGCCCGTGTCTAACTCCTTCAACCTCATCAGTGCCCCTGCCATCTGCGCTTATGATGATGACATACAAATCCACACTGATTCCTGTACTGCACAGATTGAACTGCCCTACCAGCATGGAGATGGCATGATATGTTACACCATTGGCCTGAGGTGCACCGTCTCATCAAACAGCGGCCTCTACACCACCAATCTGTATCAGCCATCAGAGTTTGATCACCCGGACAACGACCTCCCTGATGACCCATGGTACCTGGAACCCTACACCATGACCCATCATCTGGCCCCAGCAGGAAAGTCAAGGTGGAAGCAACGTTTCACAACTCCACCTCCTCCTCCCCCTCCTCTCCCCCCTCCTTCTCCACCTCCTCCTCCACCTCCCTCTCCACCCTCCCAACCTCCCTCTTCTCCTCCTCCCCCTTCTCCTCCTCCCATGGAACCACCAAGCCTATTTCATCCTCAACATGTTCCCACCTGAGTTCCACCCCCGTCCTACTCCTGACCTGTGGGATGACTTCCACCAGTGCATCACCAAAAGGCTCCAGCAAGATGGATTCTACCAAGTGCCATATTTCCCAGCCCCCCAAGCAGCAGACCCAGCATAATGTAGCACTGGCATAAGATCTATTTGCATGATAAGAACCTCATCATAGGGGGGAATCTCCAGCCTTGTGCTCCTAGATTGATACTGACTTCACCACATAGGTGCCCCGGCCACTGGAATAGTTACTGCCTACACTCGGACAAGGGAATTATGTTACATAATATCCCGAGTCCCCCAAAATCCTCTTGTATGTGTTTATCTTCTACACTTCGCTCAACACTGCGCTCTGTAAAGAACCTGTCAGCTTGTAATCAATTTTGCGTCCTACCACAACTTCCAGTTTGCAGTATTTCTTTGGCCTCGCAAGAATTCCGGGGCGGATTGGGTACATTGTAAATTCCCTGTAACAGTCCTCACGAGATAATACTCCGGAAGCTAAAGCCCACAGTTCACATGCATGAGACTGGATTCATTGATTCATTGATCATTCTACACTCGACCGAAAGCATGCGATAATGCAAACGCACGCACACGCACGTGAAGAAGAGTGATAGATAGATTTACAACACAGGATCACGCACGTTTTCGTGTAGGGGCGAAGCCCGGCATTTGAGGTCTTTAGGTTGCATGGGGCATGTTGTGTGTACCACGGGGTTGCATGGGGCATGCGGTGTGTGCCATGGGGCATGCTGTGTGTACCATGGGGCATGTTGTGTTTACCATGGGGTTGCATGGGGCATGCGGTGTGTGCCATGGGGTTGCATGGGGCATGCGGTGTGTACCATGGGGTTGCATGGGGCATGCGGTGTGTACCATGGGGTTGCATGGGGCATGCGGTGTGTACCATGGGGTTGCATGGGGCATGCGGTGTGTACCATGGGGTTGCATGGGGCATGGGGTTGCATGGGGCATGCGGTGTGTGCCATGGGGTTGCATGAGGCATGGGGTTGCATGAGGCATGGGGTTGCATGGGGCATGCGGTGTGTGCCATGGGGTTGCATGGGGCATGCGGTGTGTGCCATGGGGTTGCATGGGCATGGGGTTGCATGGGGCATGCGGTGTGTGCCATGGGGTTGCATGGGGCATGCGGTGTGTGCCATGGGGTTGCATGGGGCATGCGGTGTGTGCCCTGGGTTTGCATGGGGCATGCCCGGAGGTTCGTGTCGCGAGCTGCCCGGACACGCGAGACCACACGCTGCCCGGACATGCGAAACCACACGCTGGCCGGAGGTTCGTGTCGCTAGCTGGCTGACAGCAAACGCTCGCATCGGTGAAAGGTGACGTGTCACAGGATAGACATCCCAAACGTCGCGATCTTCAGCTGAAACATGATAAGGGTTTGGTAGGTTCATATGCTCGGTCCAGCGAGGAAGCACCACATCTTTCGCTGGTTACCACTCAATTCCTGGAAATTCGGAAGCCCAAGGTGAGGTGTCTTTGAAATAGCTTCCATGATTTCGCGACGAGTTGCATCGCCTGTTCGCTAATTTGAATTGCATTGCCGAATTGCATTGCTCAGGAAGTGCTCGCTCGCTCGCTCAGGAAGTGCTTGCTCGCATCGCTCAGGAAGTGCTTGCTCGCATTGCTCAGGAAGTGCTTGCTCGCTCGCTCAATCGCGTTTGTTCAATCAACCAGGTGAAGTTGGTCGGATCTAGCTTACAGGATAGTTGTTAGATGCTGCTGCTGCTGCAATGCCTGCCTGCACTGTCGCGACTGTTCGATAACTGACAGGATGCTAGATCGAGTTGAGCTGGTCGGATATAGCTTACAGGATAGTCAAATGCTGCTGCTGCAATGCCTGCCTGCACTGTCGCGATTGTTCGATATCTTATAGGATGCTATATCGTGTTTAGCTGGTCGGATCTAGCTTACAAGATAGTCAAATGCTGCTGCTTCTGCACTGCTTCTGCCTGCCTGCACTGTCGCAATTGTTCGATAACTTACAGGATGCTAGATCGAGTTGAGCTGGTCTGACCTAGCTTACAGGATAGTCAAATGCTGCTGCTGCTTCTGCACTGCCTGCCTGCCTGCCAGCACTGTCGCAATTGTTCGATAACTGACAGGATGCTATATCGACTTGAGCTGGTCGGATATAGATTACAGGATAGTCAAATGCTTCTGCTGCACTGCCTGCCTGCACTATCGCGATTGTTCTATAGCTTATAGGATGCTAGATCGAGTTGAGCTGGTAGGATATAGCTTACAGGATAGTCAAATGCTGCTGCTGCAATGCCTGCCTGCACTGTCGCGATTGTTCGATAGCTTACAGGATGCTATATCCAGTTGAGCTGGTCGGATCTAGCTTACAGGATAGGCAAATGCTGCTGCTGCTTCTGCACTGTCGCAATTGTTCGATAGCTTACAGGATGCTAGATCGAGTTGAGATGGTCGGACCTAGCTTACAGGATAGTAAAATGCTGCTGCTGCTTCTGCGCTGCCTGCCTGCACTGTCGCAATTGTTCGATAGCTGACAGGATGCTAGATCGAGTTGAGCTGATCGGATATAGCTTACAGGATAGTCAAATGCTGCTGCTGCACTGCCTGCCTGCACTATCGCGATTGTTCGATAGCTTATAGGATGCTAGATCGAGTTGAGCTGGTCGGACCTAGCTTTACAGGATAGTCAAATGATGCTGCTGCAATGCCTGCCTGCACTGTCGCAATTGTTCGATAACTTACAGGATGCTAGATCGAGTTGAGCTTGTAGGATCTATACAGGATAGTCAAATGCTGTTGCTGCACTGCCTGCCTGACTGATTTTATGCTCCATTTTTTCGTAACACAGGAAACATGCCCAAGTCATCCTATGTCAACTTGACAGGCTATATATCGTCGTCGTCAGAGGACCAAGGTACATGCAATTGTTTGCTTTCAATATAATGTACAACTGCGATGTCGTTTTACATTTCAATCTGACACGGGTTTTCATTTTATTCCTGTGACTACAGATGAAGAGGATGAGGTCGAGGTAGTTGAGGATGAGGTCGAGGTGGTTGAGAATGAGGTCGAGGTAGTTGAGGATGAGGTCGAGGTGGTTGAGGATGAGGTCGAGGTGGTTGAGAATGAGGTCGAGGTGGTTGAGAATGAGGTCGAGGTGGTTGAGATCGAGCGCCCTCTGACTGTGCGACGTGCCTCCATAGCTGGCCCTAGTACTGTTGTGCCTCTGACTGTGCGACGTGCCTCCATAGCTGGCCCTAGTACTGTTGTGCCTCTGACTGTGCGACGTGCCTCCATAGCTGGCCCTAGTACTGATGTGCCTCTGACTGTGCGACGTGCCTCCATAGCTGGCCCTAGTACTGTTGTGCCTCTGACTGTGCGACGTGCCTCCATAGCTGGCTCTAGTAGTGTTGTGCCTCTGACTGTGCGACGTGCCTCCATAGCTGGCTCTAGTAGTGTTGTGCCTCTGACTGTGCGACGTGCCAAACGTGGGCAGAGAGCAGTGGAAGTGGACTTGACGCATGATGACGAAGATGAGGGTGCCTCGGGTGCTAAATTGTGTTGCCCTCAATGCGCAAATCTGATGTCGAAGAGGGATTCATGCAAGGAATGCATAGCAAAGGCAAGCGAAGACTATTGGAAAAGAAGCCGACAAAAGTGTGTGTTCCGTCCAATCGGCACCCCTTCGCGACGGCAGCTACGTTTGTGATTTGATCTGATGAAAATGGACACCTTGGGATTTTGACAAGTTGACCATCAATCTTTGTAACCGATCAAACCCGTTCAGAAGTGTCTTCGCTCCTGCTGTCTCACGTTGTGCGCGTTAAAAGCGTTAACATTGTTGCTACATCATGATTGATGCAAAGGTCGGACTCGACCGAAAGCATGCGATAATGCAAACGCACGCACACGCACGTGAAGAAGAGTGATAGATAGATTTACAACACAGGATCACGCACGTTTCGTGTAGGGGCGAAGCCCGGCATTTGAGGTCTTTAGGTTGCATGGGGCATGTTGTGTGTACCACGGGGTTGCATGGGGCATGCGGTGTGTACCATGGGGCATGCTGTGTGTACCATGGGGCATGCGGTGTGTGCGGTGTGTACCATGGGGTTGCATGGGGCATGCGGTGTGTACCATGGGGCATGCGGTGTGTGCCGTGCAACTTTTACCTATATATTAGCTGGCATTTAGGCGTTGCAAAAATAGGCAGATGTACCAGCTCCGAAACCGGTCGAAATCGACCGGGCGGCAGGAACGATGCCCATCATTTGTAAACCATAAGGGCTAAAACCCAGGATACAAGGATACCCGCGGAGCGGGTTTCGCCATCTATTTATTCTTCCATTCTTTCATTATTTCATTCACAAAACCCATTCACCACATAAATAAATCCCTACTTATCCCCACTTGCTTATTCACGTCCAAGGTAAACACGATCAATATCATCGACTATTCATTGATTCTTCATTTGATGATTACAACATTTAATTCCACGCACTTGTTTCCCTCAGGCACAACAATCAACATCATGGGATCCGTCCCATATCATGGGATCCCAACCGAGGTGTGGCTACACATAGCATCATTGACTGTGGACCGTAGCGGATCCTCAACGCCTTTTCCGTGGGCGCTGAGCCGCTCCATGCAAAAGGCAGCGTGGGAGACCCCTGGGTACATGCGACATCTGTTGGTGAATAGATTCTGCTCCATGCGGAAGGCAGTTCGTGCCATGCAATCAATGGGAAACATGAAGTGCATACTCGCTTTAGTCCAAGATAACTCTGATGTCTCTCCCAAAGTAGCACGCTCTTGCATGCTCAGTGAGACGGCGGCGGCCATACACAGTGACGGGAGCATTGAAGCTTTGAGATGCATGCAAGAATACTGGAAGGATGTCATCAATGACAATCTTGTCATAGAGTGCATGGGCCTGTCCTCATCACTGGAGGACCCGTGCGTCTCCGTCGGAACCACTTCGACGACCCATTCATGATTGCCTGCAAGTTTGGGTACGCTGAGGTCGTGCAGATCCTACTGGACGCTAATGCGATAGACAGAACTGGCTACGCCGACGAACACTATAACAAGGCATTCGCACACGGGCACATTACCATCATGCACATGCTATTCGAGAGAGGCCTCACTTCATTTGACGCATGTACAATGGCTAACATGGCATTCAGTGTACTTTTTCGGGAAAAACCTTTCGAGATCAGACAGGACGAGGAGGGTATCATGAGAGCCGCAGTACACGTCGTGAGCGGCTGCAACTGCAATATGTGTATGTCGACCAAAAACTTGCAGTCGCAGATGCACGCCCTGGCGAGGCACCTGATGTAGCTAGGGACAGTCAGCATCTTGATGAACTGTATTGGAACAACGGATAATATTTACTGTCTGCTGGATACTGAAGAGTGCGTGACCAATGCCGTGGCGGCAGCGTTGGATGACAGCACTATCATACAGCTAGGGACATTTAAAAGTGGGACACCTTGTCGTCTGGGACTTACGAAAACTTGACCAATTCAAGTGCCGACCCCTGCTTGGCCGTTGAATTTTAGTTCCCCGGAATTCACCACCCTACCCATGCAGCCTCATGTAATCCATGCCAACCCATGGTACTATAAGGCAGCCTCACAAATGCCCAACCTCAGTCTGTAATTTCTTTGAAGGCGAACGGCGTGCTTCGGTGGACGATCGGTATGGATGATCACGTGGCACACTCACATGATGACTCGGTGCTCGTGATCGTCTTGTGTGGTCATGGATCCTCCGGCCAACTCGTCATGACCAACGGGGCGAAGGTGTCACTGGAGGAGGTGTCACATGCGACAATGCATCACAGAGGAACAGTGTTGCATTTCATGTTGTTTTGCGGTGCGCGGACTTCCGAGGGCCTCAACCCACTGAGAGGGATCAAGAACAACAACAAACTTCGACGGTGCATGTTCATCTTGGCAACCGATGACGCTGTCTTGAACTCGCAAACACTGAATGCATTTGTGAAAGCGATCGGCAGCATCATGGATACCAGGGAATGTTGTTACTCTGGGATTGAGGACGCCATTCGCTGTCACATGCGTATGTTCAACGGATCCGTCTTGCATCTGGTGGGGGCAAACAACGAGATGCGAGGTTCTTTGTTTCAACCGGCATTCGTCATGCAGAGAGAGGTGAGCTTGGCTTGTACCAAAGAGGCTACTCGGAATATCTTCGAGAACCTCTTCAACCTGCTGCACCCCCCAACGTTGCCCAAAAGCAACGATATGCAGTCTGGATGATTATAAGGTGTGTCCCACTTTATTTAAGAACTACAGTCGGCGGAACAGTAAAATGAAACATCCAAAAAACGGTATAAGGCGGTAATATAGATAGCTTGAATAGTTGTATACAGGATGGACACAAAGACCGTATCGGAGCTTAGGGCGATGCACGGCACCCCTCAAGCTGATGATGCGTTCGAAGAACTCTGCCGCCGGGCTGAGGTAACCGAGGCAGCTGCTGCTGTGCCTCCTCAGCCTGAACATCCGACGTACGTATCGGCAATTGTTGCTCGCACTCTCTTTTCATGCGCAGTTCAAGCTCGTTTTGTGGTATGAGGCCGATTTTGTAAAACCGTTTCATTTTAGTATTCCGTCGAGTGTAAGAAAGACAATGAATTCTCCATAGGGGTATCATAGGGGTCAACTCCCCCGTGGCTGCTGTCCTTTACGAACAGAGATTTTCTGTTCGAACTGCCTTCAGGAAGATGCCGTCTCGCCCGTGCCTTCGGGAATGACGATGCCCTCAAGATGGAGTTCGTGCGTTGCTTGTTTCACGCCTACGATCACGATTTCTGCTTCGACATGCCCCCTCCGGTGTGTGTGTGTGTGTGTGTGTGTGTGTGTGTGTGTAAATCAGTAGTGTGTCTGCTGGTTGATATTACACTGTGGGCTCCCCTCCGGTCGCCCACCCGCTCGGTTCCTCGCGGACTCCTTTGTGGGGGCTCCCCTCCGGTCGCCCCCGGTCGCTCCGCTGTGGGGAATAGGTGAAAGGGGCTCCGCCACTTGTTTAATGCGGTACGGTGGTTCTCATCCATTGACAAGCAGTTTTTAGGTTGGTTGCTTGAGGATGAGAACAACCGTGATGTAGAATGATAGGTTTCCCTGAATTTTGTTACTTCCGTTATTTTTTGATGGGGAGGGCCTTAGCGGCACCTGTGCCGACACAGGTGCCGCCGTGATGAGAGTAGTGGTCGATCGCTCTGTGATGTGAGTTATATAGGTTCACTGCTACGGGTACCGCCACTCTGATGTCGAGCGTGGCAATCGTGTTGCTGCCCGCCAGCTGGGTCGCAACCTCGGGGTAGCTTCCTCGTCTGAAATGCCGGAAGTTTGGCAGGTGCTGCGAGAAGGTGTGGATGGCCAACCTGGTTGGTTCCACACCGGCCTGAATCCTTCTGCATTGGAAAAGGTGGCAGTGTTGTCCAGCATTGCGGCGGCGAGGAGGAGAGAATAAAAAAATGCACTTTTTATATAATTGGTGTGTTCATGTGGCATGAGACATGCTTCTTGTGGCACGAGCTGGCCAGTCATCTATCTGCGGTCGACATGTATGTATTATCCTTGACATGCAATGCTGCTAGGAAGTACTACATGCGCAATCTACTCCAGCTTGCGGTATTTGACGTCACAGAACTGTCATTGCGAAGTGCATGGACCATTCTGTCGCATGTGCACTGCAAGCAGGTAGCCATTCCCACGAGCTTGCGCCAAACTGAGTTCCTACACAACAAAAGAGTATTGACAACAGGGGCTGACTGGGCAGCACGCAAGGGACACTTGCCCCTATTGCAATGGCTGCTGTTGAATACTGAGGAGGTCTGCACGACTTATGCATTCGACTTGGCAGCACGCAATGGGCATATGAACGTTCTGTTGTGGCTGCATGACAATGGCTTAGGCGGCACTAGGACATCGGCCAATTGGGCGGCATATACTGGTAACCTACATATTGTAAAATGGTTGTATGACAACACAAACTTTAAGTGTTCTGAGCATGCTACCATGATTGCTGCAGGCAATGGGGACCTTGAAATGTTGCTGTGGTTGCACGCGCAAGGTGTCACATGTAACACGAATTGTGCAAACTTTGGATTCGCCTGCGAGCATGAAGGAATCATGCAGTTCCTTGAATCCGTGGGATGCAAACGATGCATAGACGAAGCAAACACTAACATCATAAAAAATATTCGACACATCATTGAGTGTGAGCGACTACCATCCGCTCGGAACTGAAGCCGGTACAAGGAATCCTGTTGTTGCACGAGTGTACACACGACAATTTGTTTGACTAAGCTTTTTCACATGTATTTCGAATGTGGCTCCCGAGTCCAATCAGGCAGCTCTGGTCATGTTGGATGGCAAGGAACCTGACATGAAGACGACAGAATGTTCCCTACCTTGTTTTTGCCAAGACGGTCCCTCGTCTAGCCTCATCCGGTGGTAGACTAAGTAGGACTCAATGCCTTGCACAACTGCTACTTGTCCAGTCCCCCTGCGTACAATGAACACGAAAAAAATTCCTTTTCCCCTGCCCCATGGATTGCTACACCATTAGGTTACACTCCGGTGTGGCCGTACACTCTCGAAAAGTAGAAGAAGAATAACGTACGAGTCCTCAGTCACACTCACTGAGCTTCACTGAGCTTCACTGAGCTTCACTGAACCTGGAACAAATATAAACCCCTCATCGTCGTCTCATCTAATCACGATGAAGATACCAACATTGAGCATGTTATGCATGAAGCAGATTCCTTCCAACGTATGGCGCAGTTTGACAATACACATTCAGAGCTGCCTGTACCCGCGCCAATGGAGATCTGCAATCACCTCACTGCAAGGGCATTTGCTCCGTTGCTCACGACGCAGGATGGCTTCGTTATTGCAATTGCTGGAGGACCAGGATGCTGGCCATTGGTCGTTGGCCCCAACAAACACCGTGGTGCACAACACAGCTCTGGCTTTCGAGACCTTACGCCACGGCAACCACGTTGTTGTGATGATCAGGGGGTGGCGCAATGGTTATGCACACCATGGCATTGTATCTCGCCCTCACACCAGCGATACACCAAGCATCGCTAACTTCAGCTCCCCCACCGGGAATAGCAAAATGCGCGATGCCAAACTTCAGTTTGTGCGCTACGACGTGTTCTTAGCTGGACACCGCACGTTTGGATGCGTGCCTTGCAGTGGTGAGGAAGGAGACAAGGCGATGCAACGTGAGCGAGCAGTCAACATTGCCAGTCTGCTTATCCAGTTGCCCCATGCAAGCTTGCACGAGTACCACCTTATCAGATGGAACTGTGAGTGTTTTGCCTGGATGTGCAAGACGGGTTGCGTGCACACATCATCCGATCAGGTGGATCGCATTCTGCGCGCCATTACAACAGATCTTAGGAAAGGGGATAGATCGTTCATTCTGCAGTCAGGCATGATCGCATCAAAATCTTGTGTAGTGTCTTAACCCGCATAGCCACACGCACCCTCTCCTGGTATTGGTTTTGACCCGGGATCTAATCCAAAAATATTGGAGCAACCAAATCATTGCTCCATGACATGTTGAGCCAAGAGCATGATGGCCTGGCTGAATGCTACCGTTGAATTTAAGCTAGTCCGCGAGGAACCGAGTGGGTGGGCGACCGGAGGGGGTCCCACAGTTCACATCAACTACGTAACTTTTAAGTCTTACACAATGTGTACGTTGTTTGTAAAATATTCTTGGGAGGTTGCAACAAAAATGGTGGTCATGACAAGCAGAGCTCTGCTATACAAATCTGTATTCAATGTGGTCAGGGTCATCATCCAACGGAGAAAACATTACATTACGAGTGTCCATTTACATTACAAGTGAATTATGTCCACACTTCTCAAACTTTTCAGCAATTACTGACAATATTCGCCGTATTCATGGAAAAAATACAGAGAATGGGGTCTAGTTGACGTGGTTTTTGAGTGGCCACGTCTAGTTGACGTGGTTTCGCACGATGAAAGGCACGAGCACGTGACTGACCATGTGATTCCTTCTCCTCTGGAGGTGTTCGCGGTATCGCTCTGCGATCACTCGAACTGCCTTACTGACGCGCAGCCAAGACATGCAAATCCCCTCGAAGAAGACCTCCTGGATTTCTGTATCACAGGAAGAGATCGCTAGTGTACTTTCGTCAAAGAAGTCGATGTTGATGTCCTTGGATCCAGGTCGGATGATGAACAGCCTCTCCAGTATGCGGTAGATGGTAGATGGTTCTTCGGTCATACACAAGGCTTCCAGCGCAAACAACTTGTGTCTGTTACTTTTGTCCATATACAATTTGGAGTCAAAGCATTCAGACATGTCCATTCCATAGATCTTATGGTCCACGAACTTAGAGAACGCTGGGAAGAAAGCGTCTCCGAATGTGAACATCACAGCTGGAACAGTGTATCTGGTGTATATAAGATGCGGATCATACGGATCATGTAATTTGTATGCAGCATTAGCAAGTTGCAACCATATTTTCTCACCGACTGTTGACATTATTAGTTATTTAACGTTGTGGATAGAGTTGGTTTGGTTGTCTTCTTGCTCAGATGGAAATGGTTTCAATTTTTTAAACCATACCTGTACCCCCTCAACCATGGGCAAATGCGCTCACCTCTCGTGCATGAAACAAGCATGTGCGTGAGCATATTCAATGGAAACAGCACGCAGTCTGCGGGCTAAATCCAATAACCGCTCTCTCTTCTCATTATATCTCAACTGTAATGATGGAATCTCAACTGAATCCCGTGGTACCCGAGCTGGTGCTCGTCAATCAGTACTTTGCAGTGACGGACGCCGACGCCGACGTCGTTCTGCTGAAAATAACTAAACGGCAGAACTCTGTCGATACTCTTGGGGGATCGATCAATCATGATGGAAACACACGGTAAAGTAGTCGCAAATGGTGGTCATGACAAGCAGAGCCCCCGTATTCATGGAAAAAATACAGAGAATGGGGTCTAGTCGACGTGGTTTCGCACGATGAAAGGCACAAGCACGTGACTTACCATGTGATTCCTTCTCCTCTGGAGGTAATGGCGGTATCGCTCTGCGATCACTCGAACTGCCTTACTGACGCGCAGCCAAGACATGCAAATCACCTGGAAGAAGAACTCCTGGATTTCTGTATCAAAGTAAGAGGTCTCCAGTGTATCGGAGCCAAAGAAGTCGATGTTGATGTCCTTGAATCCAGGTCGGATGATGAACAGCCTCTCCAGTATGCGGTAGATGGTAGATGGTTCTTCGGTCATACACAAGGCTTCCAGCGCAAACAACTTGTGTCTGTTACTTTTGTCCATATACAATATGGAGTCAAAGCATTCAAACATGTCCATTCCATCGATCTTATGGTCCACGAACTTAGTGAACGCTGGGAAGAAAGCGTCTCCGAATGTGAACATCACAGCTGGAACAGTGTATCTGGTGTATATAAGATGCGGATCATACGGATCATGTAATTTGTATGCAGCATTAGCAAGTTGCAACCATATTTTCTTACCGACTGTTGACATTATTAGTTATTTAACGTTGTGGATAGAGTTGGTTTGGTTGTCTTCTTGCTCAGATGGAAATGGTTTCAATTTTTTAAACCATACCTGTACCCCCTCAACCATGGGCAAATGCGCTCACCTCTCGTGCATGAAACAAGCATGTGCGTGAGCATATTCAATGGAAACAGCACGCAGTCTGCGGGCTAAATCCAATAACCGCTCTCTCTTCTCATTATATCTCAACTGTAATGATGGAATCTCAACTGAATCCCGTGGTACCCGAGCTGGTGCTCGTCAATCAGTACTTTGCAGTCACGGACGCCGACGCCGACGTCGTTCTGCTGAAGGATATCAACGCCTTCGCCCGGGATTTCAAAATGAACAAAAAGACTCTGCAAACAAGACTCGAGAAAAATGGGGGCGATGCCGGACATGAACTGCAGCTTCGCCGGCGTGAGGGGGGGGGGCGGGGGTTCAAGAAACTGCGCTTCTTCACCCCCGATGCCAAAACATAAACGCAAGAGCGTTACCGTTAGTATTAGCCATCCATCTAATTTACACCTGTATGTTAGTCGAATGCCGGCCTTCATTCCATTTCCCCCGATCCAGCAGTTCAGGAACGTCCTGAAAGAGTTGCCGTACGTCTTCGGAAGCGCGATCCCGCAGACGCTCAAGTTCCGAGGCACGGTCAAACTGCACGGGACGCACTCGGACATTGTGAGGCACTTCATTACTAGAACCCCTGACTTCGTCGACACCATTCAGTCTCGAAACAGAATCCTTTCAGTCGACAACGACAACCAAGGCTGCCACATGTTTCTGACTGCGAAGAAGTACTCCGATCTGTTCGATCGTATCCAAGCGATCCATGGAGCAGATATAAGATCGAACATCGTCGTATGTGGCGAGTACTGCGGTAAAGGTGTGCAGAGCAAGGTGGCCCTGTGTAAGCTCGCCAAGATGTTTGTGATATTTGCGATCAGAATCGACTATTACATTACATTACATTACATTACATGTTAAAGTCTACTTGACACCGCGAGGGTGTATGAGACTCTGTGCTTTAAACAAAAAGAAAAAGCACCCACAAAGCAAAAAACCCCATTACATCAGGGGTGTGTCGAGGACAAACAAACCAAACTCCCAACCACCGTTTTGGTGGCGTAGGTATTAAACCCCTTAGAGCAGGACCCAGATCTCAACCACTTACAGTGGCGGAGGTAAGAAGCTAACAAATGAGAAGTCTCAAGAAGAAAAAAAAGGGATAATAAATTACGGTGCCACTAAGCAGTCCAGGGCTTCCTGTCTTGCTCTTCTACAAGTAGAAAGATAGTCGGCTAGGTTGCTCCAAAAAGACTTAGTGCCATTTCCATTCATAAAGGTTCTGAATGTGGAATCGCAGAATTTCACATTCCATACGGTTAAGTCGGTATCCTCATGGACATGCCTATAAATATCTGTAAACAGATTCTGGTAGCGGAGGCGAATATCATTATAAAAAGGGCACTCAAACATATGCATTTCATCCTCAGTTTTTTGGAACCCACACATTTGACAGTGTCTCATTGAGCGAGGGATGTGTGCTCTATCCACCACCCTCATTCTTTCTGTGTTCAGCCAATGGGAACCCATTCTAAACTGTGCTATAGAACGAATCTGATCCTGCTTATGTAAGGCGGATGTAAAGGGAATCAAGCCATTCTCATCATTGCTGTTGGCTGCGAACCATTTTTGGTATCGGAGGCGTTTAAAGCCAACCCTTCTCTCATCAGGGATGTCTCTAACTGCATTGGTGTCACTTGGGTACTTAAACCTCCATGACTCAAAAACTTCAGACATAATACCTTCGACATCGACAGCCTCCAAAATGTTGATGTTTTTACTGGATCCTAGCTTGTGGAGAGCACAACGCAAGTCATGAACCCAGCCAGTGTTGGAGTCAAAAGATTCCTCAAGAGCCATTCTAATGAGATCCTCAGGTTCTTTATGTATGGTCTTGTTCCAGAAGCGCAAAGCTTGTTTAAGCCAAGCAAAACACAACGGGGTTCTACCCAGCTCTTCCATGATAATATTAGATGTAGTAGATTGGCAAACACCCAACATTTGTTTAAGTATACCTCTATGCCATTTCTCACAAGCATGGTCATTTGAGATGAGTGTGTTGTTCAGAATAGAAGGAGCCCACACCTCACAGCCAAAATTCAGGATAGGTTGTACAAGAGAATCAAACAGGTGGGTGAGAATATCAATATTGTATATCTCCATAGTATGGCATCGCCTACGAAGCATGTGGTGTGCCTTTTGGGCCTTAGTGAGCATCCTAGAAAAAGCAGCTTTTGCACGATTGCTTGAGTCACCATCCACAAAGAGGGATCCCAAGTAGATAAAAGATAACTTTGTAGAAAGTTGTGCTCCATCATAGACAAATTTGTAATCAGGATCCATGCGGGCCTCATCACAGAATTGTTTGTTGAAAACGACAATCTCAGTTTTCTTTATATTCACAGCCATCTTAGTAGCCTCGCAGAAATCTCTCAGGCAGTCAAGCATCGCTTGCATATCTGCCGGGGATTCTGCCATTATAGCTAGGTCATCAGCATAAAGTAACAGTTGCAGAATCTTTCCCCTAAGCTCAGCCCCTACATTTGGGAGCTTGGATTGGAGGAACGATTCAATTCTATCAATGAACAGACCGAATAGGAGTGGGGATAGGGGGTCTCCTTGTTTAACTCCTACAAGGGATGGAAAGGAGGATCCAATGTCCCCATGTAGGCGAACTTGGAAAACAACATGATTATACATGGACTTCAGAATACTGAGATAGGGGTCCTTGACTCCTAGCCTTGCTAAGCAATCCCATAGCAAGTCTCTGTTGACCCAATCATAAGCCTTCTTGAAATCAACAAAAGCCACAAAGAGTGGTTTTTTCTTTTCTCTATATTTATCTACAATATGGTTAAGAATGAATGATGCATCTGCAGTACCCCTACCACTTCTAAATCCATATTGGCCAGCGGCTCTGAGGTTGAATTCTTCTGACCAATCATCTAGTCTACGTAGCATGCAAAGGGAGAAGATCTTTCCTATGGAGTTGCTCACCGCAAGACCTCGATAGTTGTCCTTGTCATACACACTGCCTTTGGATTTGGGTACGGGTACCAAGGCAGCTGCAGCCCATTGGCTGGGGTAGAAGTCTTCCAGATGAGATTAAACAGGTTAGTCATAGCTTGTACAAATCGGGAGTTGGCCTCATGGGAAGCAAATCTGTACCATTCTGCAGGGATACCATCTACCCCGGGGGAGGAGTTTTCCGTAGGGATTGGAGAACAGAAAACACCTCCTGACTATGAAAAACATACCATCTACCCCGGGGGAGGAGTTTTTCCGTAGGGATTGGAGAACAGAAAACACCTCCTGACTATGAAAAACACCTCCTGACTATGAATGGGTTGACATGACCAAGTACAGCACGGTGTTTCTGTTAGGAGGAATGGATCTTCAACATCATGAACTTTCCGACGTACGAGGTGGAAGTCGACATGAGCGACACGCAGCCCGCGCAAGACTACATGGCGGATCTCACGAACTCCGTGGATGCAGAGTGTCCGTTTGCGTACCAGCTGGCCGACGTCAAGGGTGGTGGCGAGGGCATCGTGTGGACGGCGTGGACCACCCATCGTCTCGTCTGTGGTTCAAGACGAAGGGCAAGACGCATTGCAACCGCCGTCACGAAGCAAGCGGTGCCGTCGCAGACAGAGTACATGAAGACTGTGACCGAGTTCGTCGAGTCCGTCACGACCGAGTCTCGGTTGAGCCAAGGCTTCGAGTGCCTGTTGAACAGGGCGTGGAGTTGCGGATACATAGCGTCTCTGAGTTTCGTCATGGGTGTGCCGAGACGTGTTCAAGGAGGAACGAGACACGATCGAAGAAAACGGATTCAATGTGAACGACGTTCGTAAGGCGTTGTACAGGAAAGCAGGGAACTGGTACAAACAACTGGTGGCAACCGCATAACTCATCCCATTATGGGTTGTTTTTGACCACGTATGGAACCGTAGGTGAATGTTTGTATAAAGGAGTTCTGTAAGTACAAATATGGTAAGATATGGTGACGAAACCTCGACAGAGTCGCGAAATTGCAAGGAGCTACTAATGGCCGAAGTAGCATACGCCTCAGTGACAGAATGACGATATTGTCCGTTTATGCGAAGACAATGGGTCCAATCGCCAGACCCCCTCCAAGTACAAGACGGTGGGAAAGATGTGCGTCGTGAAATCGCCCGGATGTGAAGGCAATGAGTTCTTTTACGATGAGAATTCGGTAATTCAGGGGGCATGTTGATTCAGCTCGTCGTTGGTGGTGTGAGGCCGGCCTGTGACGGCGTTCCAGTCACTGGTGGCTGACTTAGTCCATGATCAAACGAGGTCTACATGGATGGGCCGACCTGCCTTCCTAATATACTGTTACTATATTGGAAGTAATACATCCCTGGGAGGACTATTGGCTATAGAGATCGAGTTGACGCGGTCTTGTCCAGATGAAGAGAGTAGAATATATTCATATCAAGGCCGGGAAGACTAATCGGTCAAGTGTGCTTGGTAACGGGTCACTTCGACTAACAAGAATGCACTCCTCCCTTCGTATTCTTTCTCCCAGGTTTTGAACTATGTGCCGGTGCACTAACATCTGAAGCACTGTCGCTGTCGAAACAACGCTAGGTATCCTTTGGTGTACTCGTCTGACCGCACTCGCTAGGCGTAACTTTGATGCCACCGAGCTCCGAAGACATCCGTTGCCGTGCTACGACGTGATAGGGTCCTCCACGATGAAGCACCAGAGAGGAATCTTGGCCAGAGCTCGTCGTCAAGGACAGTACGTCCGTGAAGTTCGAGTCGGCATAGAACAAGTTCCACTATGGACTCAGTCACTTTATATGATGACTGGCAAAGCCGCGGATATCCTCGAGCCATGGTCCGGTTCAATTAATTGCTGGATCAGTACAAGACATTCGGTTGGAGGCTATTGGCTGCACGGCGTATCCGGTTGATGCACCTCTAATTACATGTACACAACTGGTGCGTCTGTCTCGCCTTGACCATTGCAAGACCCTACGGGAACCGACTTCAGGCGCACGTGTTCCCCAAGTACCCAAACATCGTCGAGCTTTCAAAGTGGGAAAATGGTAAAGGATCCCGACCGCTCATGTTGCCCGTCTGAAGCCGGCAGTTAGAAGAAAAAATCATGGTTGCCCTGGGTAAATGGAGAGCATACGTGCGTGTGTGTGATCGCCACAACACAAAGAATATCCAAGATTCTCGTCAGTTAAGGATTCAAGGCTACTGACAAGCTCACAAACATCAAAGGGTAGATGACATACGCTTCGGTCTGAAACGCTCCAAAGTACACCATAGTCCGCTCTCAGGTTTCCTTCTCTTCAGCTACTAGAAGCACCTCAGACACCGACTGTTACAAGGTTCGCACGTGGGTGTGGTGTGTGTGTTCTGTGATTGTCTCGCTACTACTATGTCAACTGCGACAGTGAGTCGTGCATATGGACATCAGCATGCTAAGCAGTACATCACTAGAGCAGCCAAGGTGTACCGACTGAGTGGCATTATCACACGATCAATGACAGAGACAACTGCACATCAAGCGAGGAGCGAGTGCGGGTCGTGCGTGTGACGAGTGCAGTGGGTATGAGGGTGCGTGTGCGGCAGATGCGCGGTGTGGGGTAGCGCTATAAACTCAAAACGACATTGGCCTCCGATATGGGTATCGTCCGGTTCGTGGGGTGTGGAGTCCTGGTAGGGGAGGTCAAGCTAGCGCACTAAAGCGACTATCTCCACGTAGTACTAAAGGTTAGCTAGCAGTGGAGCAGACAAACAAAGGCTCAGCACATACAGAAGCCATATCAGAAACCCACGGCAGTAGACATATTTGTTACACTACACTGATGCCACCTCGTATCCAAGCAAACGAGAATAATCCCAAATTAAGCTCAGACTAACCAATCCTTGAATCTAACGTTTCGTGACTCGTCACAACATGATGCCTAGATGGGGAGTCATACTGCGTCGCAACATGTTTCATGTGCAGCATAAATGCGTGCTGAACAGCGTAGCATCAACCACTCCTCCCATGTCTGATGTCATCTAATATCATCTCCGGCGTGTCGTATTAAAAATTAAGACATACGTTTTTCTTACTCGGCCAGATAAGTTTGCTCCGACGCTGGAGCGACTGGCATCTTCCGGCGGCAGGCAACAGGGATGGTCCCCCAGTAGATCAAACGAAAGACAGGAACAGACTTATCAGAATGTGGTCAGTTTGGCAAGCCCGCAATGGCCTCGTGGACTCATTTTGTCGGCAGCCGGATACCAACCGGCGCAACATGATAGTGTTGATTCACTTACCTGCACGACTCTGCGATGTGCTTGTCGCAGTATAGCATACCTGTGTGCTAGAAACGTAGTGTGTCACTTCTACCGAAGCTGCCAAGGCGACCGGACCAGGAGGGAGAGGTATAGCGGGCCTACAGGTAGCTAGGTGGAATATCGTGCGTCGTGACCCCTCAACCCTGACAGAGGCTCCCGCTACCAGCTCTCTTCAAAGAGAGGTTCCATGTGACAGTACTGAAGGGCAAAGACCGAAAATTGAGACGGGCGTTCCCTAAGTCTTGGGAAACCGGGGGGACAACGATACATGCCCTCAAGAAGGAATGTGTCGTAAGATGGTGAGGTTCAGACTCTCCAGTGTCCATAAGTAACTCCACTCCGAATAGACGTGTCATATATACTGTGCACATGTTTGTGCGGTGAAGTTGTTCTGACGCGTCAAAAAACACCCCATTAAAAGAGACTCCGAAGGTCTCTTATATTATCCCGGCGACCATGGCTGTGAGGGTTGTAATGCACCGTAAAAAATCCAAGAACAACACAGGAGGGTGGCTTGCCTAAAAAGCCAAAGTTAGCCACCCCCCTCCCTCTTGTCGACAACAAATCGATCGCGGTCCCCCCCCCCCCTCGAGGTACGATGACTGGCGATCTCTCCAGAACCAGTTCAGCACTTACCCTTCGCGGACCAGTCCTCGGCTCTCACAATCGCAAGGCTGCAACTGCATGGAACTGTTGGGTCAAGGGAGACCGCAATTTTTCCATTTTCCAGGATGCGTGTGTTAATGGTCTACTTACAAAAACACATGTGTGGTTTCCACTGCAATGTGGGTTGCTAACAAAAACCCATAAGTTTAACACCATAAGGTGTCCTCACTCGCAGAAAGCGGTTTTCATTTAGTATTTCCGGTCGAGTGTAAGGGTCTCAGTGCCTTTGCACACCTGCGGCTTTCCAGCCCCCCTGCGTACAAATTAACAATGAACCAAATTGTAGATTAGTATAAAATGTATCCTGAGAAACGGTTTGTTCTGTTGGTGCTGGCACACGGTGACATGAAAATGCTGAAATTCGGCTTGTGTAGGCAGATGAGTGATACACGACCTGCACTACACAAGCACTAACTTTGTCATTTCACTAAACCACACGAGAGAGTGTCTCTCGCAACTTGATTTCTTTCTGCATGATCGCATCCAACTATTGCGATCTTTCTGCGGTCTTATATCTCGAAACGGCATTATGATTATAAGTAAAAACATTACTTGCCCTCCCAGGTGCACAATTTATACAGTCACCCTCGCCATGATTAGTCGCACCAACCACAACGGTATCATGATATAGTGAACCCTCTTATCACCCCAACTTGCCTGCTGGGTGAGTGTAGAGCTATACTGTTTGTGGGTGAGGATGGACTAGTATGAACTGCACGCAAGCCGCCGCGTTCCCTATGGTCGGGGCGCGATATTAAGCGCCCGTCCTTGTAGTTCTCACATCGACGCTGCTGTTCCTCCTTCATGTATTTCCTCCTCGGAGTGCTTTGTGAAAAAATTGAAAATGTTTCGCTCGAGTTTGTCAGACACACACATAACTTATACTCCCTTTGCCGCTATTTATCATTTCTCAACTCATCAAGCATCTTGTTACTTTCGTTACCCCGTGTCACGAACAACCGTGCATCATCGACCTATCAAGGGACGATGAGACACGCTGTTCCGACTGGCTACACAATCTGCCCACTACTGCGCTTCTGAACGCACATGAGCCGTGCTTGATCCTTGGTTCGTTCTGATGAGAGTCCGACCTACGGGGCCCAATGCCATGTCCGAGTCCGAGTCCGACGACTAGGGGGCCACACAGGCCATGTCCTATTCCGAGTCCGCGTCCCGGCTCCGAGTCCGAGTCCGAGTCCCGATTCCGAGTTCCGAGTCCAGTCCGAGTCCGAGTCCGAGTCCGAGTCCGAGTCCAAGTCAAGCAAACCGAGGCCCCGGCCTATGTCTGATCCTGACGGACGAGCCCCAACCCGAGCCCAGCCCTAGCCCGAGCCCAGTCCGCGGCCTCCAGTCCAGCCCGCAGCCCAGTCCGAATGAGAGAAAATAGTCGTATTGCCTGCATCCAACACGTCTTGAAGAATCATATCACGGGGCTAGAGCTCGGAGAGTAGACGCGGGATCCTTGAAACCGTTTTCCCTCCTCCAGAGGGCCGACCCGGACAATTGGCGATGCACCCATGAGTCACCCGCAGCTGGTGGAAGTACCCTGTTGTCTGACTTAGTCCTTGACAAGAAGCAGACCACCCTGTTACATTGCACGGTTGGACGAGTAGTGAACAAAGATGATGATCTTCGGCTGCATCCCGCACAAGGCCAACCCTTGCGCGATGCGCTCATGACCAAGGCTGATTCACAATGGATGGATCAACACTGTCCGCAGACACTCTGATGTGTTGCGTATATCGCGGGTCGAGTCCCCACCGGTCCCCAGAGATTGTTCCATGTTGCGACACTGTACAACATTAACCTTACTTGCTCAATATACTGTCTAACTTGAGCTTGGTGTCTTTAAAGATTGCTGCGGTCATACTTATTTTCTTTTTTTTTTCGAAATGGCGGACGTAATGTGTCGTTGTTCATATTTTTGGTTAGGTTTTCCGAGCAGGGAGGTGCCTGCTGTCTGGCCTTTGAATTCACGTGTGAGAATGAGTATATCAGGCGGCAATGTGCAACACGGAATGCGTGAAGTGCGTTCACCAAGACAGCGGCCGGGTCTCACCCAAGGGATGATAATCTCAAGGGAATCATCTCAAGGCGGGTGCATGTTGCCATCTCTGTCGCCTTAGAAATGCATACCCGTGGTTGGTCGCGGAAACCTAGCGAAGCTGCGCTGCCCACGGGGATACCCGGGGCGCCAGACAGTTGGTCTTGCTGCATCCATGTGCAAACTGCGTGCTCAGGTGATAGTCTTGAATTGAGCTTGAGACTGAGCGCCGCTCGAATAAAGGCATAAATGAGATTGAGGACTCCGTCCACGCAGAAGCACTTGAACAACAACTGAGGTAATACTAACTGTCCAGCAATGACATAGCCAGAGCAATGAATTCCCTGAACATCATGACAAATTAGTATTTGGGTGTCCAGGTCCTTCAGGTAATGCCGGCTACCAATGTGGTGGACAAGTACAGACCAAGCCAACAGACACTAGAGAGCTGGTGTTGCACCAACCCGCAAGAGCGTGATTGCCACCCATCAGAAGGATTGGCCAGCCTGGGAGGGGTGGAACTCTGGCGTGGCCGGCAACCACAAAATAGGGCCCCTCGCCCCCTCCTGTGGCAGCCACCCGTCAAACATCGTAAGGGACCAGTATCCCAAGAAGGGCGCGGGCAACTGCCTTCCTCGTTGTCCCGCGCCGAGAATCGGCAAACCTCTGCCTGCCCACTATCTTCCTTGACCAGGAGTCAGTCTAACTTTGAGATTGTGGATGCCTATGAACTGCACAGATCAAGGGATGGCAACCATCGATCTCTGTGTTGGTGGGAGCTGATGGGAAGATGAAGAAGCAGCTGCTGATCATGGATGAGTTGATGGGATGCTGGTGGTGACCGTGGTGTGGGCAATACCTGATCCAGAACATCAAGTCCTCAAAGAGCCCATTATCTGCATCTGTAACAACAAGTGAACAAAGTTGAAAACTTGCGGAACTACTTTGTGGAGCTTGACTTCCGGTCACCCACCCCCCATCAAGTTAGTAAGGAGATTGATATCTGCCGCTGAGGGGGGCGTGACTGTCACTGGATGCCACATGGAGCCCTGGCCAATGGAGCCAATTGCACCTACGCTCTACCTAGGAACAGCTGCAAATGGTCCGTCTTGGTCGCACCACCCTGTCCTAAACAAGACTTAAGGGCCATACAGGCATGCCCGACAAGGACAGTGACTGTCTCCTTTCTAGTTGCACGAAATTTGCTTAGCCTGCCAGCTCAAGCATGAGCATTCAAATCGCTGACCTAGCTATGGTGGACGACATCGTCCCCCTGTTGATCCAGGAGAACTACCTTTAAAACCACCGCCCAGGTCATCGCATGAACTGAGGAGCAAGCGGAATTGAGGCATGTGCGCATCGCTGAGCCAGTCTGCAGGAGATGTGATCAACGACGTCCTTGGCGGCGCTACAATGAACTGGAGCCTTATCCTGGCGCCTTCCCTACCCAAGTGCCACTCCCTGCCTCTCTGTTGTGGCTGCCGCAGTTTTGATTGCGTCCCCGTCCAGCGCCCGGCGGGCTATCATGTCTGTCGCCGCTCCGTTGCGCAGCACCGGTCCTCGATCATGCTTGGGCCCTGCGCTGCGGTGTCGTGCGTCACGGCGGTACCGTAGTCCATTTGTGCTGCTAGCGCGCAGGGCTGAAGGTTCCTCGCGCAGGCGCATGCAGGGGCTGGTCTCCTAGATGCGGCTCGAGGACGTCCCTCCGTTGTGACTCTCCCTCCGCCTTTATCTACGCTCTTGTTGATCATGTGCTTGGACTCGCGGGCCTTCGAGTTGGGTGCCTGGCGGCCGTGACACCTGCTTTCTCGAGCCGTCAGCCTCTCCGGGCGCGGCTTCGACGGTGGCATCACCTCTCAGCCACGTCTTCTATCGGTCTTCTGGTGCAACCTCTTGCTTCCGTCTCTCACCTTCACTTCGGCGTTATGCCTGGTCTCGCACAAACCCGGCGTCTCATAACATACGCCTCGTGCGCGTGCTGCCTAGGTGCCTACACAGTCTTGGGCCACCACTCCTGCGCCGGTTCGGACACCACCGTGCGGCGCCTGTCCAGCGTTGTCCCATTGGCACACTCTCAGTATGGCTGCTTTTCTCTTCCGGGCTTTACCTCCCCCATTAGCAGACTCCCCGTGCGGTGAGTCAGTCCTTAATCACCTGCGCACCCCTATGACGCGTCCACTAGTGACTGATGGAGAGGTGGTGGCATCCAGCAGAATGTTACCCTGATGCAGTACTACTGACTGCGTCCTCCCGGCGAAAGTGTTTGACTAAGTGCTGACGTGACCAAGTCAAGACAAGGCGAGTGGGAGAGGACTCCATAAGGATGTCCCTACAAAGATTAAGAGCGCCTTTACCAGAGAGCTTCAACCGGCAAGGCCTGCAGCGAGTGCGGTGCAATGCTGCTCCGCACCTCTGAAGGGCAAGAAGGGTAAGAAGGGGCTGCTGCCGGAGTCCGAAGACGGAGCGGATGAGATGAGACAATTCCGGGTTCGAGAAGCTTAGTGCGGGCGTTGCAGATGAAGACCGAGGACGCAGATGATGGGCGACGGGAGATTGTAGTGGCGGTCAATCCGCAAGTAAGCACAAAGCTGCTAAGGGTGCCAAGCTGATCAAGAAGCGGCATGACGATGGACTTAAATCGTGACAATGCTCCATTCAGGGGAAGGTGCAGTGTGCGGGACGGGGCTCCGGGGGATAGTGGGGGCAGGTGCCAGGTAGAGGGGAGTGGGGGTGGCGAGGGGCGTGTGGTGGCAATAAAGAGCCATCGTGGGTCAGGGGTGGCTTGTGGGGGGTTCTGCTGTTGGGGGGGGGGTACATTGGGGTGGGGGTGGGGGTGGGAGGGGACAAGGGGGCGGTGGGGAGGAGGCGCGTCAGGGGGGGTTAGGGGTGACAGGGTGAGTACCAGTAAGGTTCGCAACCGTGAAGGTGTCCGAGGGGTAGGTCACGAGGCGTGTTCATTTTAGTATTCCGTCGGACTGATGGTCGGGCTAGGTTCTAACGATCTGAACCGGCCGGACTGTCTGGGGTCGGTCATATCACCAACGGGCGCCTGGACCAGATCTGGGAGGTCTTGTGGGGAATGTCCGCCGGTGACGGTGGGGGGGTCCGCAGAGGGGGCCAGGGGTGTAAAGAGTTGGGTTTTCCAAGTTTTGTACAGGCGCCAAATGGAACCATCAGTAAGCGTGCAAGGCGACGGGGGTGGGGTTCGAGCGGACACGCCTTCGCGTGGGTTGCCAGGGGGTGCGGGTCGTGGTAATGGGGTTGAGGTGGTAGAGGGGGAAACTTTGTCACGCAGGCAAGGGAGTTCTGCGAACGAGGGTGGATGGACTGGTACGGACGGCCTCGGGGAGAGCCCACGTACGGCGCGGGGGGTGGGAGTGGTGCCAGGTCAGGTGTTAATCCTCGAGATTGTGAGACGGGACGGTCCAGAGTCAGGGGGGCGGGGTGGGTGGGGGGGGGGGGGCTGTGTAGCAGAGCTGCTGGGCGGAAGGTGGCATACAGGGATCGGTTTGCTAGTGCGGGTACGATCTCGACATGCGCAGCAGAGAGGATTTCCGATGTGGATGGTGTGGGGGTGCTGAGGGATGGGGGACTAGGAAACGCATCGTGGTCCCGGGGGTACAGTGAAAAATGTCGCTCTGAGGGCTGTGGCGAATCGACCCCTTGCATCGTTGGTGCCTGGGGAGGGGTGGTCTGTGTGGGCCCCAAACCACGGTGGCACGGAGTACAACCTGACACAACCTGATTGTCAAGCGACATTCATCATGCGGTTAGGGGCAACGCAGAGGGGCACCTGCATCAGCGGGGCAATGAACAATGGGTGCGCCGTTATTAGAGAACTGGGGGGTCCACCGCCTTAGGTGGTGCCCGGCGTCCGCCAGCTCGCGGTAGCCCCAAAAAACCAAGGGACGGATTTGGAGCGCAGGGCAAGCACACAGGGCATCGTTCGGCGAAGGTGGTGTTTGCCACGCGGCACTGAGTGTGGCTCACGCATGTTCACCAAAGCAACCATTTCGGAACCTGCTGCAAACTTAACTGCGTGGTTCAGTCTCTTAGTATCGACCCGAGGACCATCGTTGTGCCCAACCCTCATCATGGTACACCAACACCATTGCCACCCTCCCGGCTTGCCCTCCTTGCGTTCCCACCGGATCTGGGGTAGCCGACTCGAGTCGATCACATCTCTGTTATACCAAACCAGCATGCTAATCCTTTCAATACGACGTGCCACCTCTTTCACCCCCAGGACGGTAACCTGCTCTCACTAGTCCCTTGTTAAGTCACAACAAGTTTTCCGCACTCAGCCGGTGCACGTACTTTCTCCACCCCTTTCTCAGGACGGGGATTCAGAGGATAGCACTCCACCCTTACCGGGCAGAGGTCCTCACGCGGCATTTTTGCAGAGCTCCCTGTGCTAGTGGCTCTAGCGTCCATATCTCTTTCCGGCCGAGGCCTCCTCTATGTCAGAATGCATCGGAAGATCATCATGACAATGGGATTGGCCAATTTTTCAAGACATCGTAGCAACGAGACTATATGGGCATCCATGTTCTGGGCGGCATTTTTGGACGGCTGCGTGATCGCAGGGGAGAGATGCCCTATCGAGACAAAGGGGCCTGCAGCTCCCAAGAGATCTGTGTCCTTTCGAGGGAACCATGTTCCAGGATGCAACGCTTCGCACATACAGGCAAGGGGTCAAGGATTGCGTCGTTTTAACTTTGAAGATCAGAGTGTCAGTTGCAAGCGTATGGCGGTCATAAAATTTGTTTGAAACCTACTTTCTATCGAAGACGCCCTTTCGCCCGGCAGTTTTCGCGTTACCAAGCCTGCTCCCACCCAACCAAACACAGCACGTTCACGCTCCGAAGCATGACACAGCACGCTACTCTGAATCTCCTCCACTTGTTCCCCTCTCCGCGTAAAGCCTAAACCATCAGCACATTGACACCAGGCCTCCTGGAAGCCTGCCAGTTCACAGCGATCAGCCATCATCCTCTCTTTCTGTAAGATCATAGCGTGGCTCCGATCGACATGTGAGTACAGGGTCAGGTGGTGTGATTTTTGCCTCTTTTATACTGTTTGGTTGAATGGGCGTTTCCTCCTCCAGGCTCATAGACATGTCTACATGTCTATGTTCTTGGGTGTATACAATGTCCCTGTACCTGTATTGTTGTGTTGCCTTGTGCATTTCATGCTAAAAAAAATTGAAGGCACATTTTCCTCCTTTAAAAACCACCACCAACAAACAAACAACAACCTTTTGATAACCACCCAATCTCTTCCCGTCGTCATTTCTTACATGTCTTGCTGCCCAATCACTACGTTCGTCTATACCCAACCACCAATATCTTCGACGTCGTTCCGAAGAAGGACGAACTAAAAGATATCCCCAGGCGCCACACGTCGCTTCAGTTTTGACGAGCATCTGCAACGCAGTCATATCCCTGACCACTTCCCTGATTGCCTCGCCGACTCTGTCGGCGCCATGAAATGGCGCCAAAATTTTCTTCGAAGATTCCCCCCAAAGGGAGAAGGAGCCTCTACAGCCATGTTCTCCCTGTTGCCGTCGCTGCTGCGGATGCCGTCGCTGATAATTCTGCGACTTCCTCCCCTTCCGTGCTTTCCATCGCCAGTGCCGTCTCCCTCCCAGAGGACGACGTTTGCATGTCTGATGAGGGTTCCGGAGGGAACAAGCGCCCTTGCGCCAATCTTACCTCGCTTCTCTGTGCCAACTGCTGTTTCCTGATGCTGCTCCTGCTGCTGCTCCTGCTGCTGCTCCTGCTGCTGCTCCTGCTGCTGCTCCTGCTGCTGCTAATTCTGCTGCTACTCCTGCTGCTTCTGCTGCTTCTGGTGGCTCGTTCTCAACGTGCTCCCTGTCCTCCTCCTTGGCCTCTCGGTCGGTTGGTCGCGGGGGGGGTTTCCCCCCCCGTTCTAAAGAACTCTTTCCTGTTGGCTCCAAACACGTGACGTTGACCATCGTGGGGTACCCCCCACCCTGGGCATCAGTGCCTTCAACATTCACGCAAACCCGTGCAGTAGAAAACAGGTTCTAGTAATCAACCCCCATGTGGGGACCGCGTTCACAACTGCAAGTGCGCGCACCTAGCGTGCATGAACCAGACTCCCTCCAAGCGTGAGGCGTACCTCGCCAAGAAGCTCGCTGCTATCGAGCTCTCAATTGAGCTTCGCTCCCTGTCCCTCAGCCAGCAGCTTAGTAGTTTTATTATACTAGTTAGTTAAATACTCATTAGATACTAACCCTCTTTTTTTTGATACATTTCTTAGAGACGAGAAAAAATGGTCCTGCCTGTATGTACTGTACTGTACTGTACCGTACCCCATGGTCCCCATGTGAATTCCCCCCTCCGTTTGCGTGTGTGTTCCATGCGTGCGTGCGTGCATGTCTCTTGTTCTCCTGACGTCCGCGGCGTCTTGCTCCCTCCTCCCCTCTTGCACAGACAACCAACTTGCTCCCTCCCTGCCTGCATCTATCATCCGCAGCGTCGCGTGTGTGTGTGTGATTTCCGTTCCGTAAATCAGGTGTGTGTCTGGCTGGTTTATGGGACCTGTTTGGGCTCCGCTCCGGTCGCCCACGCCGCTCGGTTCCCCCCTCGCGGACTCCTCCTTGTGTGGGTCCGTCCCTTCCGGTCGCCCCGGGTCGCCTTCCCGGTGGGGAAGATGGTTGAAAGGGCTCGCGCCTACTTGTTTAATTGGTCTTGTGGTTCTCATCCATTGAAAGCAGTTTGGATGATGAGACACCGTGATGTATAATGCATAGGTTTTCCCTGAATTTTGTAGCTTTCTTATTTTTTATGGGGAGTGCATAGCGGCACCTTGTGCCGACACAGGGTCCGAGCCGTGATGAGAGTAGTGGTCGGTGTCCTCTGTGATGTGAGTCGACTAGACACCGGTGCCGGCCTGTAATCTAGTTATTTTACGGCTGCATGGCCTGGATAACTCCGTACGGTACTGAGAACTAGACTGGTTGCAGCGGGCACACAAGATGCCACGGCTTTACACAAACCAAATCTGATGGCGGACCACAAGTCTGCACCTTTCCAAGTGTCCGCTCACCCGGTTCGCTCAAAATCACACTACGTTTACAGTGAGAAAGCCGTGATGCCGTTGCTAGGCAGAGAAGGCCTGCTGCTTTCTGGTTGTGGAGCCACAGGATGGTCGACGCCACCGAAAGCCCAGCACGTAGCTTTCATCCACACGATGAGAACTCATTGTTGTAGACTGGGACGTTCACATCCTCTCCGGTGCCAATGAGACGTTGACAGGCATCGGCAGCGGGTTGCCGTTCTCATCTGTGGTATAGATCTTTGCAACGTTGTTGCCGATCGCCTCCACTCGGACCTGGAGCTGATTGGTGATGTTGAAGCCGTTGACGGTGGCATTCTTGTACGAGAACACCCCTTGGCTGTCATTTCTACACAGCATAACGTAGTCATGTCAGTGTTGTGCATTAGTACTAGAAAAGTTTACAGCCAACAGTACTAACACACTACTGCACTTTTCCGACGCTTTTATCTTGTGGATACAGAGGGACGAGACAATGAGGGGGATGCGCAAGCTGTTTGCATGTGGAGTCAGATGGACGAGACAATGATGATGCGCTTGGCCGCCAGGCGGTGTCTTTGGAGTCAGATGGATGACAATGAGGATGCGCAAGCCGCCGTTTGCATGTGGAGTCAGATGGAAGAGACAATGATGATGCGCTTGCCGCCAGTGGTGTTCTTTTGGAGACAGATGGACGATACAATGAGGATGCGCTTGCCGCCGCGGTGTCTTTTGGAGTCAGATGGACGACAATGAGGATGCGCAAGCCGCCGTTTGCATGTGGAGTCAGATTTTTTCGATCGTCGTCGTCGACAGTGTTTCCTCCGTTTGTGTGTGTTCGTTCGTTCGTACTTACGTACGTGTGTGGTTGCTTGCATTGGATTCATTGATTCATTGATTCATTGATGCATGGCGGTCGATGGATGCAAATGTGCGTGTGTGCATCTTATTCCTGTTCACTTGCGTGAGTCGTGATGGCTCCCCCTTTGTACGTTGCTTGTTCCGCGCCTACGATCACTAGCTACTTCTGCTTGAGGCGTATTTAAATGTGTTTTGTGGCATTTTGAGAGGCACGTAAATACGCACAAGGAAAGCACCGGAGGGGTTGAGGGGCACCATCCAGGTTGGCATGAATGTGCCAAAAACTCAGACATCTGGGTGATCTTAATCAGATGAAACCGACGTCTCGCCAAATTGTATACAAGGGTGTCCCACTTTATTTGAGAACAACTGTAAACTGTACAGCTCCATCCATACAACGAACTAGACACCGTGCGAGAAAAAAACAAATCAGGCCAAACCATTTACAATAATAGCTCGAATAACGTCAGAACGTTTGTAGGAAAAATCAAAAATGGACAAATGTCTCATGGTCATTCAAGCATCCACTCAAAGTGTTGCTGATGTGGATAGAGTTGTTTCACGTGAAGCCTGCTATAATATACCTGTGAGTCTGAGTATGAGATCTGTGAAAGACTTCAACGACATAGAAATTGATCTGCCTCACATGCGAACAACTGGAGAACCAGGGAGATTGTTGGTAATTAAGGAAAGTGCTTTCTTGCATGCAATTTGTAACATGGGTCAAACATGTCCACGTGGCATCGAAATAGCCCTCATGTTTGTTGACATCTTCAAACTACATCCAAATGAACTACACTTCCTTCAGGTTTGCAATAAACATAAATTGCATTTGAACAAGTATCTATTCACCAATTAGAAAGCAAACATGTCCCCCGGACCCCCGGATGTGTAATAAGAAATTCATAGGTTCGAGGATATACGGGTAGCTTAAATTCAACGGCCGGAAAGAGAGGCTCCCACAATCAAACCGATACTTGGGTATCCCAGATCACTAATGAATTTACCCAAACCCATGCTTCCCAGAAGTCTGCTTGCGACGACACATGTTCCCAAACACGTGTGTAAACAAGTCAGAGCTTCATGACCCTTTTATCTGAGTGAGTTTAACTATGTGTGTACGTAATTGGAAGTTGAAACGCACCTACGCTATATTGCGCTTATTCTGGACAACAAGTGGAAAGCTATACTTAATAAACAATCAATATGATTGACAAGTCTCTACTACTACCAATCTGCATCGCTACCTTCGCTTTATTTACATAGCAAGGATTGAGCTTGAGACTGCGCGCGCTCGAAATAAGGCAGTTGCTGCTCAACTGAAGATTGAGACTGATCGCGCTCTAATTAAGGCAGATTCTGCTCGAGTGAATAGTCCTGGAGATTGAGCACTCTCGAAAGAAGGCAGATGCTGCTCGAGTGAATAGTCTGGAGATTGATCTTGAGACTGAGCGCGCTCGAAATAAGGCAGTTGCTGCTCGACTGAAGATTGAGACTGAGCGCGCAGAAGCACTTGAGAAGCAACTGAGGTACGAACTGTCAAGCATGACTGTCGAGCAATGGAATTCCCTGAACGATCATGACAGGCGTCTCAATGATGATCTTTGCAAACAATATGGAATCCCCTTCCCCAACATGCATGAGGTCGCTCTGTGATGTGATGTGACTCGACTAGACTAGACACAGGTGCCGCCTGATGCGAGAGGTCGGTCGCTCTGTGACTCGACTCGACTCGACTAGACACAGGTGCCGCCTGATGCGAGAGGTCGGTCGCTCTGTGACTCGACTCGACTCGACTCGACACAGGTGCCGCCTGATGAGAGTGGTCGGTCGCTCTGTGATGTGAGTCGAGTCGACACATGTTCCGTTGTATGCGAGAGGTCGGTCGCTCTGTGATGTGAGTCGACTCGACACAAGTTCCGCCTGATGAGAGTGGTCGGTCGCTCTATGATGTGACTCGACTATACACAGGTGACGCCTGATGCGAGCGTTCGCTCTGTGGTTTGACTCAACTATACACATGTGCCGCCTGATGCGAGAGTTCGCTCGCTCTGTGATGTGACTCGACACAGGTTCCGCCGTCCCTTGATGAGATGATGGAGGTCTCCCTGTGAGTGACTACTCGTCTCGACACAGGTTCCGCCTTCCGTTCCTCGAAAAACGAGTGTAAACGTCGTGGCCTAAGCCCCCCCCCACCCAAGCCTGTGTACATCTATCTGTATTTTGGGGGGCCTTCGCACCCTGTGTGTGAGTGCGACGTAGTAGTAGGCGTCGACAGTGTTCCGCCGTTTTCGCGGAGGAGGCGTGTGTCACGATGATGATGCTTCTCGCGTTCGTTCTATATTTTGGGGGGCCTTCGCACCCTGTGAGTGAGTGAGTGCGACGTAGTAGTAGGCGTCGACAGTGTTCCGCCGTTTGCGTGAGTACTCCGATGACTTGACGCAGGCGTGCCGAATGAATCCGGTATTTGAGGCCCTTAGAAGTCTGATGCTTGATGCTTGATGCTTGATGCTTGATGTGAACTGTGATGGTGTCTATGTGAACAGTGATGGTGTCTAATGCTTGATGTGAACTGTGGGCTCCCCTCCGGTCGCCCACCCGCTCGGTTCCTCGCGGACTCCTTTGTGGGGGCTCCCCTCCGGTCGCCCCCGGTCGCTCCGCTGGGGGGAAGAGGTGAAAGGGGCTCCGCCACTTGCGTGGTGTGTGCATCTTATTCCTCTTCACTTGCGTGAGGTCGTGAGTGCACCATCATCATGTCGTAGCCGCAATCCCATATATCCCTGTTGTGTCCCCTCCCTTCCGATTCGAATCGTCTTTTTTACGAACCCCTTGTTCTTCATCTGCCTGTGGAACCACTTTTCTCAATCTTTACTGTCCCCGCTTTCCTCGAGATACATGTGGAACAAGGCAACGCTCGACTCCCTGAAATCTTCCTCAAACTCGCAGTTCTCGGCGAGGAACGCTTGCACACCGTCCTGCTCCGCCAAATATTGTCTGGTAAACTCTGTGACCTTCTTTGGCGCCCCGGCCTTCAGGCTCTCTGTCCCACTGTACCACGCCACCGCACCCTCGACCAACCAGGCAAACAGCGCAGCCTGCCCCTCTGGCGACTTCAGTCTCTCCTTCATGGTTCTGTCGCATTGCCGCAGCGTCGCGGTCTCTCTCTCCCCAGGGATGAGATCCCTGAAAGTCACCGGAAATTCAATGGCTAGAAGCCGCTCAATCATTGCCACGATCACATCGGAAAGTTCTGGCATATAGTTGGTCACTAGGATTGCGAGATGCCGTGGCATTACAGTTACTGGGTCTTTATAAAGCGCCTTTGCCGGAAAGCCATCTCCGCCAGTTAAAAGCTGGACCTCGTTCGTCTTCAGCTTCTCCCCATTCTTGAGCTCGTTGAAGACCGCAAGTCTCGCTCCTATGAGCTTTGCCCGCTCCGCGTCAATATTACTGCACGATCGAGAATCGCTTATGATCGCGCAGTTCATCTCCTTGTAGTAGGCCCCGAGCAGCTGCTGTAGCGCCTGCGTCAGCAGGCCCTTGCCGTTCCTTCCGCTCCCCGTCCATACGGGGAAAACCTCCTCTCTCACTTCGCCTGTGATGCCGTACCCTAAAAGACGTTGAAGGAACCTTGCCATGGCCTCGTCCCCGCCCATGATCTTCTCGACGATCCTGTGCATCCACTCGGCGCCTGTGGCGTCGGCTTCGTTCGTGACATGGTCGCCGCCGTACGCCACGTCCAGTTCGTTGTGCACCATGTCCTCTGCCACCCTCTGTCGCTTCTGCCCTGTCCTGAGGTCCACGACGCTCCGCCCCTTGATCCCTATCAAGTGCCGATTGCTGACCAGGCGCTGCTCGAACGTCTCGTCCATGAGCAGTGGTCCCGCGAAGGCCATCGCGTTCGTCACTCCGCAGTAAGACATCACGTAATTGATCAGTGTGGCCACTTTCTTCTTCTTCGCATCCAGATCCGCTTTGCTCCTGGAGTCTTCTTGTTCCTCCTTTTCCCCTGCCCCCACCACTCCGATGCACAACATTTGCGCGGCCTGTGTCGATATCCACAAGTCGACGTCCCGCAGCATCCCTTCCAAGACCTTGCTCGCCACGTTCTTCACCCACCCCTCCTCCACCTTGTCCCACCTGCACGTGTCCTCCTGGAAGATGTAATATTCGGTGCTGCCTTTCCCCGTCTTCTTCACGGTCCCGTTCAGCAGATAGTGCACGATCTGCCCAAGACCTCGGTCCCCTTTGTCCCAATTATCCTTCACTAGTTTGGGGATCGAAGACGCTCTGTACACCGCGTACCCGTGCGGGTCGTCCTCACCGGCCCACTTTACCACCGACTTCATTGTCATCTTCGGCCCGTCATAGTCCGGCCTTCCCACTGTCTCCCATTGCTTCTCTGCTGCTTCCTCATCGTATCTTGGCGACACCTTGGACATTTTTTTCCATAGCGCCTTGTACGCCTTGCCGTACTCGTTCTTCAATGCCGTCGCCACTCCTCGCCATGTGTTTCTGGAATCCCACCTGCTTTTTCCTAGGAGCAGTAGAATCTTCTCTACATGCGTGCTCTCCATGAAGCTTGTCGGCATCATTATCTCCTGCTCCACCTCCGTTGTTGTTGACGATGTGTTTTCCACCTTTGCCTTTGATTATCCCGCCTCTCCCGTACTCTTACTCGTCCTTTTAGTCTTCTTCTTCGCCACCGCCACCCTCTCTATCAGCGCCTTTGGAATGTACGGTATCGACTCCAGCTCCCACGGAGCCCTTCCCTCCTTCCATGCCTTCCCCTCAGTGGGCGCAACAGACAGCAGACCCCTGGTCCCTGTCCGGCACAGGCTCTTCATATCAACCTTCCTTGCATCATCATCGACTTGTCGTGCACCATCATAGTACCCCTCCTCGTCTGCCCATGTCGGGCGCAAGAACATGTAGTGGCGTCCCTTCCTAGTCTCTTGGATGGCGCACCTCTGCATGGCCTCACCCACCTCACCATCTTCATCTTCCATCCTCTCCAACCATTGCACTGTCTCTGCGTCGTCCGCGTCGATCACAACCAATCCATCCAACAACATTCCCCATGCCTTGTGTGTTGGGTTGTTGTTCGCGTACGCGTCCGCTTCGGACCATCCCCACTTCGCTTTTCCTAAATGCTTGTGTTTAGGCGCCTTCAAATCAGTCATGGGCATCAATACTGTTCTTCCCACACTCACATCAGATCTCTTCAGCTACGCGCTGAGCTTCTGCAACTCTTCGTAGGATGCCATGTCGTTGTGTTGATTTTAGTTGTGTTGATGTATGCATTCATACAGGTAGTCCTTTAAGCTCCGATGATGATGTCCCTAGCTGTATGTGCATCCATGAACGTTGTTTCGATTTACAGTGCGTGCGTTCGTGAGTCTGTGCATGAGGTCTATGTGTCTGAAGTTGTGTCAATATGAAAGAATCGGCCGGCCTGCGCTGCTTGGGTCCGGCTCCGGTTTCTTCTGTGACGCATGCTGCCCTCGATTATAAAAAAGGCAGACGACACCAATACTCCAAGGAGACACCAAACACCTCTAGACGACGTCCACCGTCATCGAATCACATCCAATCTATTTGTTTGTGTTTTTGTTTTGTTTTGTTTTGTTTTGTTTTGTTTTGTTTTGTTTTGTTCACTGGTTTCACCAAAATCAAAACTATTCCTATTTTTCTTCTCCTATATAGACTTTTCTTTTTTGATGAAACAAGTGAAACAAATATTATATAGTAATATATTAATATACATCAATCTTACCAATAGTTTTCCCTCGAGCAGGCGTCTGCTTGACACAATTCATCATCATACCACCGTTTTCTATTGAGTCAGGTTCCAATTAGCATGGTGATTCCACTCCCTTCATAAAAACCAACAGAGATTTCAATAAGGTGTCTGCTCCTACCTGTCTGACTATTATTGTGTGTGTGAGTCTCCATGGTCTGTTTTCTGGTCTGTCTGATGGACGAGGTCGTCACATAATCCAATCCACCAAGGAGACACCAACACCTCTAGACGACGTCCACCGTCATCGAATCACATCCAATCTGTTTGTTTGTGGTTTTGTTTTGTTTTGTTTTGTTTTGTTTTGTTTCACTGGTTTCACCAAAATCAAAACAATTCCTATTTTCTTCTCCTATATAGACTTTTCTTTTTTGATGAAACAAGTGAAACAAATATTATATAGTAATATATTAATATACATCAATCTTACCAATAGTTTTCCCTCGAGCAGGCGTCTGCTTGACACAATTCATCATCATACCACCGTTTTCTATTGAGTCAGGTTCCAATTAGCATGGTGATTCCACTCCCTTCATAAAAACCAACAGAGATTTCAATAAGGTGTCTGCTCCTACCTGTCTGACTATTATTGTGTGTGTGAGTCTCCATGGTCTGTTTTTCTGGTCTGTCTGATGGACGAGGTCGTCACATAATCCAATCCACCAAGGAGACACCAACACCTCTAGACGACGTCCACCGTCATCGAATCACATCCAATCTGTTTGTTTGTGTTTTTGTTTTGTTTTGTTTTGTTTTGTTTTGTTTTGTTTTGTTTTGTTTCACTGGTTTCGCCAAAATCAAAACAATTCCTATTTTCTTCTCCTATATAGACTTTTCTTTTTTGATGAAACAAGTGAAACAAATATTATATAGTAATATATTAATATACATCAATCTTACCAATAGTTTTCCCTCGAGCAGGCGTCTGCTTGACACAATTCATCATCATACCACCGTTTTCTATTGAGTCAGGTTCCAATTAGCATGGTGATTCCACTCCCTTCATAAAAACCAACAGAGATTTCAATAAGGTGTCTGCTCCTACCTGTCTGACTATTATTGTGTGTGTGAGTATCCATGGTCTGTTTTCTGGTCTGTCTGTTGGACGAGGGCGTCACATAATCCAATCCACCAAGGAGACACCAACACCTCTAGACGACGTCCACCGTCATCGAATCACATCCAATCTGTTTGCTAGTGTTTTTTTTTTGTTTTTTTTTGTTTTGTTTTGTTTCACTGGTTTCACCAAAATCAAAACTATTCCTATTTTCTTCTCCTATATAGACTTTTCTTTTTTGATGAAACAAGTGAAACAAAATATTGTATAGTAATATATTAATATACATCAATCTTACCAATAGTTTTCCCTCGAGCAGGCGTCTGCTTGACACAATTCATCATCATACCACCGTTTTCTATTGAGTCAGGTTCCAATTAGCATGGTGATTCCACTCCCTTCATAAAAACCAACAGAGATTTCAATAAGGTGTCTGCTCCTACCTGTCTGACTATTATTGTGTGTGTGAGTATCCATGGTCTGTTTTCTGGTCTGTCTGTTGGATGAGGGCGTCACATAATCCAATCCACCAAGGAGACACCAACACCTCTAGACGACGTCCACCGTCATCGAATCACATCCAATTTGTTTGTTTGTGTTTTTGTTTTGTTTTGTTTTGTTTTGTTTTGTTTTGTTTTGTTTTGTTTTGTTTCACTGGTTTCACCAAATCAAAACAATTCCTATTTTCTTCTCCTATATAGACTTTTCTTTTTTGATGAAACAAGTGAAACAAATATTATATAGTAATATATTAATATACATCAATCTTACCAATAGTTTTCCCTCGAGCAGGCGTCTGCTTGACACAATTCATCATCATACCACCGTTTTCTATTGAGTCAGGTTCCAATTAGCATGGTGATTCCACTCCCTTCATAAAAACCAACAGAGATTTCAATAAGGTGTCTGCTCCTACCTGTCTGACTATTATTGTGTGTGTGAGTATCCATGGTCTGTTTTCTGGTCTGTCTGTTGGACGAGGGCGTCACATAATCCAATCCACCAAGGAGACACCAACACCTCTAGACGACGTCCACCGTCATCGAATCACATCCAATCTGTTTGCTTGTGTTTTTTTTTTGTTTTTTTTTGTTTTGTTTTGTTTCACTGGTTTCACCAAAATCAAAACTATTCCTATTTTCTTCTCCTATATAGACTTTTCTTTTTTGATGAAACAAGTGAAACAAAATATTGTATAGTAATATATTAATATACATCAATCTTACCAATAGTTTTCCCTCGAGCAGGCGTCTGCTTGACACAATTCATCATCATACCACCGTTTTCTATTGAGTCAGGTTCCAATTAGCATGGTGATTCCACTCCCTTCATAAAAACCAACAGAGATTTCAATAAGGTGTCTGCTCCTACCTGTCTGACTATTATTGTGTGTGTGAGTATCCATGGTCTGTTTTCTGGTCTGTCTGTTGGATGAGGGCGTCACATAATCCAATCCACCAAGGAGACACCAACACCTCTAGACGACGTCCACCGTCATCGAATCACATCCAATTTGTTTGTTTGTGTTTTTGTTTTGTTTTGTTTTGTTTTGTTTTGTTTTGTTTTGTTTTGTTTTGTTTCACTGGTTTCACCAAAATCAAAACAATTCCTATTTTCTTCTCCTATATAGACTTTTCTTTTTTGATGAAACAAGTGAAACAAATATTATATAGTAATATATTAATATACATCAATCTTACCAATAGTTTTCCCTCGAGCAGGCGTCTGCTTGACACAATTCATCATCATACCACCGTTTTCTATTGAGTCAGGTTCCAATTAGCATGGTGATTCCACTCCCTTCATAAAAACCAACAGAGATTTCAATAAGGTGTCTGCTCCTACCTGTCTGACTATTATTGTGTGTGTGAGTATCCATGGTCTGTTTTCTGGTCTGTCTGTTGGACGAGGGCGTCACATAATCCAATCCACCAAGGAGACACCAACACCTCTAGACGACGTCCACCGTCATCGAATCACATCCAATCTGTTTGTTTGTGTTTTTGTTTTGTTTTGTTTTGTTTTGTTTTGTTTTGTTTTGTTTTGTTTTGTTTTGTTTCACTGGTTTCACCAAAATCAAAACAATTCCTATTTTCTTCTCCTATATAGACTTTTCTTTTTTGATGAAACAAGTGAAACAAATATTATATAGTAATATATTAATATACATCAATCTTACCAATAGTTTTCCCTCGAGCAGGCGTCTGCTTGACACAATTCATCATCATACCACCGTTTTCTATTGAGTCAGGTTCCAATTAGCATGGTGATTCCACTCCCTTCATAAAAACCAACAGAGATTTCAATAAGGTGTCTGCTCCTACCTGTTTGACTATTATTGTGTGTGTGAGTATCCATGGTCTGTTTTCTGGTCTGTCTGTTGGACGAGGGCGTCACATAATCCAATCCACCAAGGAGACACCAACACCTCTAGACGACGTCCACCGTCATCGAATCACATCCAATCTGTTTGCTTGTGTTTTTGTTTTGTTTTGTTTTGTTTTGTTTTGTTTCACTGGTTTCACCAAAATCAAAACTATTCCTATTTTCTTCTCCTATGTAGACTTTTCTTTTTTGATGAAACAAGTGAAACAAAATATTGTATAGTAATATATTAATATACATCAATCTTACCAATAGTTTTCCCTCGAGCAGGCGTCTGCTTGACACAATTCATCATCATACCACCGTTTTCTATTGAGTCAGGTTCCAATTAGCATGGTGATTCCACTCCCTTCATAAAAACCAACAGAGATTTCAATAAGGTGTCTGCTCCTACCTGTCTGACTATTATTGTGTGTGTGAGTCTCCATGGTCTGTTTTTCTGGTCTGTCTGATGGACGAGATCGTCACATAATCCAATCCACCAAGGAGACACCAACACCTCTAGACGACGTCCACCGTCATCGAATCACATCCAATCTGTTTGTTTGTGTTTTTGTTTTGTTTTGTTTTGTTTTGTTTTGTTTTGCTTTGTTTTGTTTTGTTTTGTTTTGTTTCACTGGTTTCACCAAAATCAAAACAATTCCTATTTTCTTCTCTTATATAGACTTTTCTTTTTTGATGAAACAAGTGAAACAAATATTATATAGTAATATATTAATATACATCAATCTTACCAATAGTTTTCCCTCGAGCAGGCGTCTGCTTGACACAATTCATCATCATACCACCGTTTTCTATTGAGTCAGGTTCCAATTAGCATGGTGATTCCACTCCCTTCATTAAAACCAACAGAGATTTCAATAAGGTGTCTGCTCCTACCTGTCTGACTATTATTGTGTGTGTGAGTCTCCATGTTCTGTTTTTCTGGTCTGTCTGTAGCATGTTTAAGTAGGAGCTTGTTGCTTATTCCCACCCCCCCCCCCCCCCCCCCCCCCCCCCTTCCCATACACACATACACAAACACAACCTGGGTCCCCAAGGACCCACTGGTTGCATCGGATTGAGCAGAGCTTGCGAACCGCTAGAGCTGTTGTCATGACAAAAAGAACGATGGGAACAAGAATAACAAGAATAATAAAGCAACATCAACAAATACCAGCTCTGCCAAGAAGCAGAATGCTCCTGGTGATAATAATGATCATGATCATAATAATCGTGATAATAATAATAATGACAATAAGAATCGTGATAACTGGTGATAATAATCATCATCATCATGATAGGCAAGTCCCTACAGCCTATTTGGCCTACCCCTGGACCGTAACATACATACATACATACATACATACATACATACATACATACATACGTACATATCCCGTTGAATGGTTGACCATTCATTGAGACGACGCTGATGTGGGGTTTGAATCTCTCCAGGTGTGCCTGAGCGCTCGCCGTCGCTGTCAACCGCCATGACAGCTATGTCTAGGTCAGGTAGCAGCCTGTACTCTACCTCCGAACGACAGGCCCCCTTAATACCATACCACGCCCCGCCAGGAGCTATGTCCAGGTCAAGTAGCAGCCTACACTCTACCTCCAAACGACAGGCCCCCTTAATTCCACGCCCCGCCAGACGCTATGTCGAGGTCAGGTAGCAGCCTGTGCTCTACCTCCGAACGACAGGCTCCCTTAATACTGTGTATTGTTGTAAGCAATGGTTTTAACCAAAAAGCCATCTGATCACACACTGATCAGAACCCACCACACCCACCACCCACCACCACCACCCACACACTGATCAGAACCCACCACACCCACCACCCACCACCACCACCCACACACTGATCAGATGGCTGTGTGGTTAAAACCATCTCTTACAACGCATATAGAGTTAGTGATACTATTACGAGAAGTAACCAGACATCGAAAGTTGGCAAGAAGAGCAACTGTGCAGGGTATTACATTTTGTCAAATTGGTCAGCGCTTAAAGCGCACAAACATCAAATTGGTCAGTGCTTTGTAGTGCAAAAAGCGCAAAAATTGCGCGCTGCGCCCACATGAGGATGAAAAAACTGCGCAAAACGCGCAGTGGGGGTCAAAAAGCGTGCGCGAAATCGCGCTGCCGCGCGCGCTTTGTAGTACCCTGCAACTGTGTTGCCAGGTCTTAAAATTGCTCTTGTCTTGTAGTCCGTACTTAGTACCTTAGATTTGGCCTGCAATTCTGAGAATTCCAATGATTCTGAGATTCTGGGAGAATTGTCGTAAATGCCGAGTTACCAAGAAAAACTTGCGACCTCGATTCGATTTTCGATTCGACGATCCTCTGTATAGCTATGAATAAAATCCTGATTGGTACCGTAGTTCTCTCCTGATTGGTACCGCTGATTGGTACCATAGTTCTCTGCTGATTGGTACTGCTCATTATTACCGCTGATTGGTACTGTAGTTCTCTGATTTGTACCGCTGATTGGTACCATAGTTCTCTGCTGATTGGTACCGCTGATCGGTAATGAAGTTCTCTGAATGTTACCGCTGATTGGTACTGTAGTTCTCTGCTGATTGGTACCGCTGATTGGTACTGTAGTTCTCTGATTGGTACCGCTGATTGGTACTGTAGTTCTCTGCTGATTGGTACCGCTGATTGGTACTGCAGTTCTCTGATTGGTACCGCTGATTGGTACTGTAGTTCTCTGATTGGTACCGCTGATTGGTACCGCTGATCGGTATTAAAGTTCTCTGATTGTTACCGCTGATTGGTAATGTAGTTCTCTGCTGATTGGTATAGCTGATTGGTACTGCAGTTCTCTGATTGGTACTGTAGTTCTCTGATTGGTACCGCTGATTGGTACCGCTGATTGGCCAGCCACTGTGTACTCGACACCCCAATACTTGAAGCTGCATTGGAGCGCCGTTGCAATCGTTTGGTTTTTTTGGCTACTCATCATGGCAGCTTCTCGCCAGCTCCAATGGCCAAGTCGCCACTGAGTCAAACCCTATACTTGAAGCTTCATCTAAATGCTTGTCATATCAGCTTTCAAACACACTTGCTAGCTTCAGGTTTTCCCCAAGGACATGAAAAGGGAGCTACATAGCCCCCAAAACACCATAAGGCCCTTGTACCTTGCAAAGAGTAGGTAACCATTTGTAGGGTACTCATGCCTACTGTAAACATGCCCAGTTTTGGCTCTTGCACGAGCGGAGGGCACTTCTGTGTACGGTTCAAAAGCGTGGAAAACTGCAAGGTACGATTTGTCGGGTACTTATGTAGTCATGTCAAGTACGTGACAAATCATAGGTTGCGCATTAGCACAGTGATCATATGAAGTAGGCTAAGACCAGAGGGTGGTCAGCAGGGTACTACTTCTTCCCAAATTGGTCAGCGCTTTAAGCGCACAAACGTCAAATTGGTCAGCGCTTTTTAGTGCAGCATAACTGCGCGCTGCGCCCACAAGGGGTTGGAAAAACTGCGCGAAACGCGCGGAGGGGCTCAAAAAGGCAGCGCGGCAGCGCGCGCTTAGTAGTACCCTGGTGGTCAGTGACTTCACCTATCCTCCTAGGTACCGGGTTCGAATCCCTACGTGTGCGCTTCAGTGTTTGTGGTCGCTGTCAACCGCCATGGTATCTTTGTCCAGGTAAAGTAGCAGCCCGTTCCCTAACGCCGAACGACAGGGCTCCCATAATACCACGCCCCACCAGGCGTTATCAGTCACCTATTCTCCTCCTGTCGTTTGGAGAGGTAGCCAACAAAAGTTCCTTGTGCAGCAGCACCTTGCGTAGTAGCACCTTGTGTTTTGATGATCGTCTGTATGTGCTGCGTGCCGTTCAGCATGGACTCGTCTGGTGGGATAACAGCCTGGTTTGTTTCCCCTGGGATATGCCGTCGGCCGGAGCTGTTCATCCAGGCTGGCCTGTGACAGCTGTACATCTGCTTACCCCGGAGAGGGGTTTCGTTAGTGCGTTACATAAACTCAGCAAATCACTGCCGAGACTGGACAGCAGCACAGCCTGCCGACCATCCAATCTTATATGGGATATATAGAGAGAGGATATGCCGTAGTGCTATGTGGCAAACTGATATCGTAATGTACTTTCCAAATTCGCGAAGGTACATCCGTCAGTATGGCCAAGGGGTCCAGCAAGGCCTGGTACCAGTTACAAGGCACGCTATGTGTCATGTCAAACGTAGGTCGGAAGTTCGATTCACGTGAGGAGTATCTCCAGGGCCTTGGTGGATAAAACATATAGCATGAAGCTGGTCATGAATCCTAATTCCTTTGAACGATGGAAGTACTCAAGACAATGTACCGTATATAGTTATATTCATCCCAGATGAGATGATGATTTAATTAGATTGATCACTGTAGCACGAACTCAGAGCCCCCGTCGGCAAAACGATGATTTGGGGTTCAGTTCATTAATGTTTTTTCTTTTTAAGCCCTTCCTATCACGGTTGGCAAGTCCCTTTAGCCTACTTGGCCTACCGCTGGGCTGTAGCATACATACATGCAATATCGTGCGATAATTCAAAAATGTTGTGTTTTTGACATCCCTAATGATATCATATGATATCATACACATTACATTACATTATACATTACATTACATTAACATTACATTACATTACATTACATTACATTACATTACATTACATTACATTACATTACATTACATTACATTACATTACATTACATACATTACATTACATTACATTACATTACATTACATTACATTACATTACATTACATTACATTACATTACATTACATTACATTACATTACATTACATTACATTAACATTACATTACATTACATTACATTACATTACATTACATTACATTACATTACATTACATTACATTACATTACATTACATTACATTACATTACATTACATTACATTACATTACATTACATTTCGAGGGTGTATGAGACTCTGTGCTTAAACAAAAATAAAAAGCACCCACAAAGCAAAAAAAGAACGATTGCATCAGGAGTGTGTCGAGGACAATCAAACCAAACTCCCAACCACCGTTTTGGTTGCGTAGGTATTAAAACCCCTGAGCAGGACCCAGATCTCAACCACTAATAGTGGCGGAGGTAAGAAGCTAACAAATGAGAAGTCACAAGAAAAAAAGGAGAATAAATTACGGTGACACTAAGCAGTCCAGGGCTTCCTGTCTTGCTCTTCTACAAATAGAGAGATAGTCGCCTAGTCGGCTACGTTGCTCTAGAAAGTCTTAGTGCCATTTCTATTCATAAAGGTTTTGAATGAGGAATGCAAACACTTTACTATAATCCTACTGCCCCCTTCACTCAACTCGTATCCTTCACCTTGTCCCATTCAGGGGGGTTGGGTGCACTATTTCTTTTCAACGAGGAGCAGTAGCTTCAAGTCAGCTCCCTGAGCCAGCCACTAACATCATATCCTTTTAAAATCATCTACACTGCACTCCTAGAATTATTTTTTCGGTGTAGCACGAACTCAAGGCCCCCGTCAGTTAAAGAATGTTAGGGGTTCAGTTCATCATTGCTTTTTCGTTTATAGACCCCCCCCCCCCCACCACCACCACCACCACCACCCCACCCCACCCACCCCACCCCACCCCACCCCCCCTGTCACGGTTGGGAAAGTTCCTATCGCCTATTTGAACTAGCCTGAACTGTAACAACATACATACATACTCTTCTACATTACTTCATAAAGACCTGGGAGGCAGAGATAAGGTGCCTCTACTTATCAATGAGTGTATGAAGAGATTGGCTCAGGTATATTTTGAGAAGATAATGTTTTGTTTGCTGTGTTGGTGTAACTTCCAAAGGTGGCAAGACCCACGCTTTGAGGCGAAAATCCTTTTTATAACAAACAAACCGCCTTAACAAGGTACCGCCACGTCAACAAGTTCAAGCCCAAGTCCATCCCATCATCTTCAAGGTGTAAGTCAAGAGCAGGATGGCTCAAAACGTACGTGTTTGCATGACGAAGTCGTAAGGAAAATAGCTAGAGAAACTGGGACCAAGAACCACTATTACATTACATTACATTACATTACATTACATTACATTACATTACATTACATTACATTACATTACATTACATTACATTACATTACATTACATTACATTACATTACATTACATTACATTACATTATATTACATTACATTACATGTTAAAGTCTACTTGACACTGCGAGGGTGCATGAAACTCTGTGCTTTAAACAAAAATAAAAAAATACAGAAAACGGAGGGGGGAAGGTAGTCCGGACTTAGCCAATCCGCGGATTAATGTAATTATATTTTTATCCATAGAACCCATATTTTTGGTTTATATTTGGATTAATTCTATCTAGCTATCTGGGCCCAGTTTATCACCCCGTTCTCGTGTTTATCACCCCGTGTTTTTGTCCGGGACGTTTATCGCACCGTTCAAATAAGCAACAGCTCAAAGTAGTGGTTCCTGCAACAGAGATAATTAGTTGTTGTAATAAGGTGTCTGCTTGAGACATCGCCATCTGTTAGAGACGGATCTGGAGAAGCTTGAGGGTGAGGCATGAAAAATCTTACTTGACCTCTTTATAAAACTTCTAAACCATAATTTAATCTTACCGCATTTTTTTCGTCCTTATTCCGTTGCCTCCACTTCCTTGAGTTCTCCTCAAGCGCCTCCCTGACCTCCTCACTGTACCTTTATACATTCGGGTCGAACTTCATGATCTCACGCATCGCCTTCATGACCATGCCCGCCTCTTCCTGTAATTTACCTCCCAGTATCGTCTTCACTCTCTCTTCCATCTCGAAGTATCGCTTCTTTGACAACGTTGAAATCCCCTTGTCTCCATTTTGGTTTGTTGGCGTGACGAACTTCGTCCCCTTCCTCGACGAGTTCATTGTGTGCGATCTATCCAGTTTTTTTGTTCAGTTGTTTGTGTTTACAATTGTAATAACGGTCACTAGCAGTTATGCTCCCTTAAACCTTCAAAGTCGTAGAGAAGCTTTTACAAACAAATAAATAAACCAACCAACACTCAATCTCTGTCATGCCATGAGCGGTGATCGTCTGAAGAAGTCTTGGTCAGCCAGTGGATATGATTCCGTCACTCATCATCCTGTAACACCTCCCTAGATCCGTCCCCCCATCTCAAAACCCTAAATGGATGTCGAGCAGACGCCTGCTTGAGCCTGCGCGTGTCCGTGCGTGTGCGTGATGACTCGACACATCCGCCGCCGCCGCCTTCGTACCGCGATCGATCCATCGTTTGACACTGTAGCCTCCGTTTTAGTCTTCTTTGCGGACGCTCTCTAAGACGAGGGGCGTGGGCCTGTAGCGTTTGTAGCGTTTGTATGGCTCTCAGAAATAATGCGCATTGCTGGAGGCGCTGAATTCCACTGCCCCACTCCATGGGGCCCGCGTTTCCCCTTCACAATCCCGATAGAGATGTCAAGCAGAAGCCTGCTTGAGACGACACGTGGTCTTCAGGACCCCTTTAATATGCGTGGGAGCGAGTCAGCAGCTGAATTCCACTGCCCCACTCCGTGGGTCCCGCGATTCCCCACATAGTTCTCAAGCAGACTTTCTGCTTGAGGTTTGTTTCTGTAGAGAGAGGAGAACGTTTAACGTGTAACTTACACACTTAGCAAAACAATGCTGTTACTGTAGAGAGAGAGAGGGAACGTTACATCCATCTGGGGGAGAGGGGGAACGTTACATACTCAGCAAAACAATGCCGAGACCTGTATGGATCAAAGTTGTTTACACTCGTTTTTATTAAAACAATATTTTAGTTGCTAATCTGTCAACGGTAGAGCGTGAGGTTAAGCCAATTATCTTCATTCCTTGATCATGTCGCCCACTGAGCGATATATAAGATCCGGGTTCGAATCTCGGTACCTCCAGTGTTTTGCCAAAGTTCCACCTTCAGTTAATCAAGTTACCTGAGTTAATTAAGTTAACTAAGTTAGTCAAATTCCTGGATGCGGATATCTTGACTGAAGACGCGTCCACCGCGATCCACAGCTGTCACGATCATACGACGAATTGTCACAGATCCAAGTGTTGTTCCGTCTTTCATGTCAATGTTGATGAGATGCGGTATCCAGGACGAAAGTCTACTCGCGCACATAGTGGCCTGCTGTATGGCTTTCAACACCTTGGCATTTCCAGTTTCGGCAGGGGCTTTGAGGATTTTCGTCTCCACCACGAAAAGTGTGTTGATAGCATGTGAGAATACAAGGGCGTACCCGTTGGCGCGCTTGAAGCATCCGTCATCGAAGACGTACTCCACAGCGACGAGGAACAAACGTGACGATGGGGATGTGTGGTGTTTTTGTTTAATTAGGTGGCGCAATGCGTTATACTCCAAGACGCGTGGATCGCCGGAAGTAGCCGATGACGTCCGCAGTGCATTGAGACGGCTGACATTCCGGCAGTGGAGGCGATCAAGAAACTTGGATGTGTCGAGACTGTCCATGTCCAGCGCCCTTCCTAGTTGGCGGACTGGCTTTGAAAAGGACTGACAAGGTTGTGTCGGCATCGCGTCGATGAAGACTCTTTTCTTCGCGCATACGTGGATGTGGCAATGGTTCTTATGACTCCAATCTCAAAAGAGGGAGAAATATTCGCGTGTGTATGTCTGTAATCTGTATGGAGTTTGCGTTATTTGTAGATGGAAGAAAGGAAAGGAGGAGGGTGGTGTGCGAAGGACGCGCTAGGGAAGAGGATGAGGAGGAGAAGAAAAGAAAAATATGCAGGCTCGGGGCGAGGAGGGCATTTTATGATGCCCGGTGATCGTACCGCCAGCAATACACAAGGATTGGGCATGCCTGGGTACGCAAAGCGCCGGTCCCTTTAATCTGAGTGAGTGAGTGATTGAGTGATTGACGATGAAGAGGAGTCGTCGACATGTGTTCCGCCGTTTGCGTGTGTCAATGAGGGTCCTGCGTGTGCCATTCGACAGTGTTCGGCCTCTTGTGTCCTCCGATACATTCGACAGTGTTCGGCCTCTTGTGTCCTCCGATGGACAAGTCAGATCCAACACGTGTTTCCGCGAGTCCGCAGCTGAATTCCCCTGCCCCACTCCGTGGGTCCCGCGATTCCTCTTTCATGATCCCAAAATAGTTTGTTAAGCAGACGTCTGCTTGAGACGACACGTGTCCCCATGCGCCCATGAAAGAGGAATCGCGGAATCGATGAATGACTCCTGAATGTTGGGGAAGGGGATTCCGTATTGTTTGCAAAGATCCTCATTGAGACGCCTGTCATGATCGTTCAGGGAATTCCATTGCTCGGCAGTCATGCTTGACAGTTCGTACCTCAGTTGCTTCTCAAGTGCTTCTGCGCGCTCAGTCTCAATCTTCAGTCGAGCAACATATGCCTTATTTCGAGCGCGCTCAGTCTCAAGCTCAATCTCCAGACTATTCACTCGAGAAGCATCTGCCTTCTTTAAAGAGTGCTCAGTCTCAAGCTCAAGCTCAATCTTCAGTCGAGCAGCATCTGCCTTATTTCGAGCGCACTCAGTCTTAAGCTCAATCTTCAGTCGAGCTATGTAAATAAAAGCGAAGGTAGCGATGCAGATAGGTAGTAGTAGAGAAAAACACTTGTCAATCATATTGATTGATTGTTTATAAAGTATAGCTTTCCACTTGTTGTCCAGAATAAGCGCAAGATAGCGTTTCAACTTCCAATTACGTAACATTACATTACATTGATTGCCGGAGCGGAGGTACAATATAAACTTGTAATCTAATAACTATCTATATATAAACTTGTAATCTAATAACTATCCCTATATAAACTTGTAATCTAATAACTATCTATATGGTTAACGGTAATATCAGCTGCTGAACCTCATAGCAATTAAGAGGGCACTCATTACGAGTTGAGTGACGGGTTGAGCAACCCATCACAGCAAGGGGGATAAAACAACACCAGTCATCTCAAAAGAAACCGTGTGGTCTCAAACAGGCTTAAGACGGGCACCGAGGACTACTTACTTTGGCCTTGCTACGGCCAGTAAGACCTTGCCCCCTAACCTGCTCCCGGTCATGGCGTAGAAAACGAATGACCACCCCCTTGTGACAATCAGGTGCGCTCCTCCCAAACGGTGCGCATCATCATGCGAGTCGAGGAGTGTGTATCTTGCAGCACCGGGTGTGTGTGACAAAATGTTGACCGCCTCATTCAGCATCTCAAAGACCGACGCTGTATAAATTGATCCGTTGGGTAAATGTAGGCAATGCAACCATACTGCGTTGCACTCCCACATATCGTCATCGAATGTAACATGGTCCACGTACTTGAAGCGAAGTCTTGGCTCGATACTAAAGATGTTGCACCAAAGCCTATCGGCTCCCAGCCTCAACCAACCTCGTAGACGCGGCATTTGCTTGCGCTCACCACGGAATTCGATCATAAGGCGGCCCTGTGCCATGTCCTGTGGTGTATCAGTCATTTCCATGACAGCGACGGTATTGTTGTTGTTGATGTTGATGTTGACATATGGTCATGTATTTATGTCATGATCTCCAGCATTGTTGATGTATTATGTCATGTATTTATGTAATCTGTACGGATTTTGCGTTGCTTACACTCATTTTTTGAGGTATTTCATGATAAAGTGTGCTTAAGGAAATGTGGTGCATGATTTTATCACCAAAAGAATAAGAAAGGATCTTAACATCATCATAATAATGCAAACATAGAATGGGTGATGCAAATCATCCTTTACCTGTTCTACAAAATAGTGCATGGACCCCCAATGACAGTAACCACATCGTCAATAATGTGCTCCATTATGTAAACAAATGCACAAGTAAGGTATCAATCATTGTATTTCCAGAGTGTGGCAGCGGATATCATGAGTGGAATGTGTTAAGTAGGAGCTTGAATACAATACAACAGAGATAATTAGTTGTTAACAGATGGCGATGTCTCAAGCAGACACCTTATTACAATACAACAGCTCAAAGTAGTGGTTCCTGCAACCCTAGTACTGTTCCTACCTTTCTAGTACTGTTCCTACCTTTCTAGTACTGTTCCTACCTTTCTAGTACTGTTCCCACCTTTCTAGTACTTTTCCTACCTTTCTAGTACTGTTCCTACCTTCCTAGTACTGTTCCTACCTTTCTAGTACTGTTCCTACCTTTCTAGTACTGTTCCTACCTTTCTAGTACTGTTCCCACCTTTCTAGTACTTTTCCTACCTTTCTAGTACTGTTCCTACCTTTCTAGTACTGTTCCTACCTTTCTAGTACTGTTCCTACCTTTCTAGTACTGTTCCCACCTTTCTAGTACTTTTCCTACCTTTCTAGTACTGTTCCTACCTTTCCTAGTTCTGTTCCTACCTTTCTAGTACTGTTCCTACCTTTCTAGTACTGTTCCTACCTTTCTAGTACTGTTCCCACCTTTCTAGTACTTTTCCTACCTTTCTAGTACTGTTCCTACCTTTCTAGTACTGTTCCTACCTTTCTAGTACTGTTCCTACCTTTCTAGTACTGTTCCTACCTTTCTAGTACTGTTCCTACCTTTCTAGTACTGTTCCTACCTTTCTAGTACTGTTCCCACCTTTCTAGTACTTTCCTACCTTCTAGTACGTTCTACCTTCTAGTACTAGTATGTTCCTACCTTTCTAGTACTGTTCCTACCTTTCTAGTACTGTTCCTACCTTTCTAGTACTGTTCCTACCGTTCCAGTAGTGTTCCTACCTTTCCTAGTTCTGTTCCTACCTTTCTAGTTGTGTTCCTACCTTTCTAGTTCTGTCCCTACCTTTCCTAGTTCTGTTCCTACCTTTCCTAGTCCTGTTCCTACCTTTCCTAGTCCTTTTCCTACCTTTCTTTGTACTGTTCCTACCTTTCTAGTTCTGTTCCTACCTTTCTAGTTGTGTTCCTAACTTTCCTAGTACTGTATCTACCTTTCTAGTACTTTTCCTAACTTTCCTAGTACTGTATCTACCTTTCTAGTAATGTTCCTACCTTTCTAGTTGTGTTCCTAACTTTCCTAGTACTGTTCCTACCTTTCTGGTAGTGTTCCTACCTTTCCTAGTTCTGTTCCTACCTACTAGGCGCACTGCACCAGCAAGAACAGCACACTAATAGATTTGTAGCCACTGGGGATGAGCGAGTCACTGCGCAACCCTAGTAGTGTTCCTACCTTTCCTACTACTGTTCCTACCCACTATGCGCATTGCACCAGCAAGGGCCTGAATAGCACACTAAACCACTTACACAGTAACACACAAGTGTACTTGTTGCATGCTACTGTAAGGCTATGGGTGAGAGAGTGAGTGAGAGGCTCTTTATGGGCCCTGCACCAGCAAGTGCGTGATCAGCATGTGATCAGCACACTAAACCACTCACACAGTAACACACAAGTGTACTTGTTCCAGGCTTCTGTAGGGCTGTGGGTGAGCGAGTGAGTAAGAGGTTCTCTATGGGCACTGCACCAGCAAGGGCCTGAGTAGCACACTAAACCACTTACACAGTAACACACAAGTGTACTTGTTGCATGCTACTGTTTGGCTATGGGTGAGAGAGTGAGTGAGAGGCCCCAGTGCAAGCAAACGGGCAGCGCCCCCCCCCCCCCCCCACCCCACCCAAACCTCACGCATCGCAATAAGGCGAACTACTTCTTCATTTATGTATTCACTATTGCAGTTGTTGCAGGCTACTGTAGCGCTGAGGGTGTGTGAGTGAGTAAGAGGCCCTCTATGATCATTGTAGCACAAACTTGCAGCTGGGCCCCCATCGGTAAAACGATTGTTTGGGGTTCAGTTCATCAATGTGTCTTTTCTTCTCAGCCCTTCTTATCACAGTTGGGCAAGTCCCTTAATACTATTTGGCCTACCCCTGGACTGATACATGCATGCATGCATGCATACATACATATACATACATACATAAATGGGCATTGCTCCAGCAAGGGCACACCACACCACTTACACAGAAACCCACTAGTGTAGTCTTGGTGGTTGGCTCCAGTGCAAGCAAACGGGCTGCCCCCCTCAACCTCACGCCTCTGAATAGGGCATACTACTTCTTTCTTTCTTTATTCACTAGTATATATGTGGCACGCTACTGTAGGGCTGTGGATGAGCGAGTGTGAGCATGGCCCCAGTGCAAGCAAACAGGCAGGCCCCACTACAACTCATGCCTCGCAATAAGGTGTACTATTTATTTATTTATATATTCACGATTCCAGTTGTGGCAGGCGCTACTCCCATAGGGCTGAAGATGAGGGAGTGTGGGCATGGCCCCAATGCAAGCAAACAGGCAGGCCCCACTACAACTCATGCCTCGCAATAAGGTGTACTATTTATTTATTTATTCACTTATGCAGTTGTGGCAGGCGCTACTGTAGGGCTGAAGATGATCGAGTATGGGCATGGCCCCAGTGCAAGCCAACAGGCAGGCCCCACTACAACTTACGCCTCGCAAAAAGGTGTACTATTTACCGCCCTCAACTAAGCAGATACGCTCCCCCACGGTTACACCGGCCACACTGGAGAAGGAGGAGGAGGAGGAGGAGGAGGAGGAGGAGGAGCAATTTAACCTAAGGGCTCGGCATAGTCCGAAGCCTTCGCCACATGCCTCACAAGAAGGCGTGCTACTTCTATATTTATTCACCCGTGCAGTTGTGGCAGACGCTACTGTAGGGCTGAAGAGGATGGAGTGTGAGCATGGCCTCGGTGCAAGCAAATGGGCAGGCCTCCCCAAACCTCACGCATCGCAATAAGGCGTACCACTTCTTTATTTATTCACCCGTGCAGTTGTGGCAGGCGCTACTGTAGGGCTGAAGATGATCGTGATTTCTGCCTCATAAATAGTACCCCTTATTATGAGGCGCGAGGGTGAGGGGGCCAGCCTGTTTGCTTGCACTGGGGCGAACCACCACCAGGGGGGGGGGGGGGGGGGGGGGGAGGGGGTCATCCCCTTAAACTGGGGCAAACCACTTCTGCCTCATCACAACTGAAGTCTGTCTTACCCGAGCCGACCCGCACTCTCAATTTAGAATTTCAGACATCTGCACAGCCGAGTTCCTTCTACATAGGTAGGTCAAAGGTACTACAAAGCGCGCGCGGCAGCCTGATTTCGCGCACACTTTTTGAGCCCCACTGCGCGTTTCGCGCAGTTAATTCAACCCCCTGAGGACGCAGCGCGCAGTTTTTGCGTTTTTTGCACTAGAAAGCGCTGACCAGAATAGAATAGAATAGAATAGAATAGAAGGAACGCCGGTAGGCGTGGCTTTAGGTAGTGGAAACCAATTTGACGTTTGTGCGCTTTAAGCGCTGACCAATTTGACAAAATGTAGTGCCCTGGTTCAGGGGTACGTGGGGGGAACTAGATCTGGACTAAGCGTGCGGATTGCCGTGACACCACCAAAGCCAGCACTACCACGACCACTACCACGTTCACCACCACCACCAGCGCCAAAGGCTGATCTTATGCCCGGTAAGGTGGCACCACTACCACTAGCGACACCACCAAAGCCAGCGACACCACGGCCACTACCACTTTCACCACTACCACCAGCGGCACCACCACCACTACCCCCAGTGCCACCACCACCTGCCCCAAAGGCGGATCTCATGCCAGGTGAAGTAGCACCACTACCATCAGCGCCACCACCAAAGCCAGCGCCACCACCACCACTACCACCACCAGTGCCACCACCACCAGCGCCAAAGACCGATCTCATGCTGGGTGATGTGGCACCACTACCGCCAGCTCCACCACCAAAGCCAGCGCCACCATGACCACTACCACCTTCACCACGACCACTACCACCTTCACCACCACCAAAGCCAGCACAGCCACGACCACTACCACCTTCACCACTACCACCAGCGCCACCACCAAAGCCAGCGCCACCACGACCACAACCACCTTCACCACTACCACCAGCGTGGGAGAAAAATCTCATGGAGGGCGTGGTGGGACCACTACCACCAGTGCCAGAGAAGGATCTTGAGGATCTTGAGTCTGGTGCGGTGGCGTGGTTGCACATCTCTTGCATGTAGCGGAGCTCTGCCATCACTTCAGAGAATGTGGGGCGAGACAGGGGTTCTGCTAGCCAGCACGTCTGCCGAGGTATAGGTGGGGGTGGGTGATGGGGTGGGGATGGGTGTGTATGTGTGTGTGTGTGTGTGTATGTGTGTGTGTGTGTGTGTGCGTGTGTGTGTGTGTGTGGTGGGGGGGGGGGGGGGGGGGGGGGGGCATGTGTGGGTGTAGAGGGGGGGAGCTGGGGCGAGACAGGGGTTCCTCTAGCCAGCACGTCAACAGAGTTGAAGGAAGGTGGTGGGGGTGGGTGATGGGGTGGGGTGGGGTGGGGTGCATGTGTGTGTGTGGAGGGGGGGGGAGCTGGGGTGAGACAGGGGTTCCGCTAGCCAGCACGTCTACAGAGGTATCGGAAGGTGGTGGTGGTGGGTGATGGGGTGGCTGAGTTGGGTTGGGGTGCATGTGTGTGTGTGGAGGGGGGGGAGCTGGACCCACCACACCATACCACACCAACATTCACACCACACCACACCAATCACCATCGGCTCTCACCTCCAACCACCACACCATACCGCACCAACATTCACACCACACCACTCCAACCATCATCGGCTCTCACCTCCAACCACCACACCATACCGCACCAACATTCACACTACACCACTCCAACATTCACACCATACCGCACCAACATTCACACCACACCACAACGACCACCAGCGCCTTCCACCTTTGCCAATCTCTTGTAATCTGGCGGCGTTGTAGACGGAAAGCTTGGTCTGACTTGCTCATGAGCAACATTCGTCAGGATGGCCTTTTCCATCACACCACACCACACCAACACATCACACCAACATTCACACCAGCACCACACCCACCCATACCACACCAACCACACCACACAATGGCTCATCACCTCCACCACACCATCCGGACCGATACCATCACCCACACCCACTACCAACTTCACAACCAACCACACCAAATTCACCACCACACCAACCACACGCGGCCACCAGCCACCAACCACACACACCACACCAACCCACCAGGCTCTCACCTCCACCCACCACCACCACCAACCACACCATACCACACCACACCACACCATACCACACCACACCACACCAAATTCACACCACACCACACCAACCACCAGCGGCTCTCACCTCCACCCACCACGACCAACAGCCACACCACACCAACCACCAGCGGCTCTCACCTCCACCCACCACCACCACCAACCACACCATACCACACCACACCAAATTCACACCACACCACACCACCAGCGGCTCTCACCTCCACCCACCACCACAACCAACCACACCATACCACACCACACCACACCAAATTCACACCACACCACACCACACCACCAGCGGCTCTCACCTCCACCCACCACCACCACCAACCACACCATACCACACCAACATTCACACCACACCACATTCGCACCACACCACGCCAGCCACCAGCGGCTCTCACCTTGGCTAATCTCTCATAATCTGGCGGCGTTGTGGATGGAAAGATTGGTCTGACTTGCTCATGGGCAACATTCGTCAGGATAGCCTTTTCCATCACCGACTTCTCCGTTGAGCTCTTCAGGTACTCGAGGTACGGTCGCTGCCAGGTGTACATCTCCCACATGATGATACCTGCGTGATTTGATGGGGGGGAAGTGAAGTACTCAAGGTACGGTTGCTGCCAGATATACATCTCCCACATGATGATACCTGCGTGATTTGATGGGGGGGCAGTGAAGTACTCAAGGTACGGTTGCTGCCAGATGTACATCTCCCACATGATGATACCTGCGTGATTTGTTGGGAGGAGTTAAGTACAGTCGCTGCCAGGTGTACATCTCCCACATGATGATACCTGCGCAATTTATTGGGGAGCAGTGAGGTACTCGAGGTACAGTTCCTGCCAGGTGTATATCACCCACATGATGATACCTGCGTGATTTGTTGGGCAGCAGTGAGGTACTCAAGGTACAGTCGCTGCCAGGTGTACATCTCCCACATGATGGTACCTGCGCAATTTGTTGGGAGGGGTGAAGTACAGTCGCTGCCAGGTGTACGTATCCCACATGGTGATACGTACGTGATTTTTTGGGAGGGGTGAAGTACGGTCTCTTCCAGGTGTACATCCCCCACGATGATATGTGCGTGATTTGTTGGGGGGCAGTGAGGTACTCGAGGTACAGTTCCTGCCAGGTGTGCATCTCCCACATGATGATACGTGCGTGATTTGTTGGGGAGCAGTGAGGTATGGTCGCTGCCTGGTGTACATCTCCAACATGATGGTACCTGTGCAATTTGCTGGGAGGGGTGAACCACAGTTCCTGCCAGATGTACATCTCCCACCTGATACCTGTGCACGTATAGAGCTCTCCTGACCAGTCCGGATATTTGTTTCAAATCAAAAAGAGGAAATCTTTTTCCTTTTCCTTTTTTTCTCCTTTGTTTTCCTCCCCAAACAGGATCCTTATTCCGATTTGGGTTGATTCGGGTTGATTTGGGTCATTTACAGTCAATTTCAGTAAAACAAAAACTTTTTGTAGGTTTCTTATTCCGGCAATTTTGGCAAAAGCGGGGTCTGGTATTCCGATCGGAATATATTACGGAAACAATATCCCTGCTCCTGACGACCTATGGATGCTTACTCCTATCTTTTAATAGGGATTTGTTTTCCCGCTTTATTAAGCGATTGCTATTTTTTGACCCCGTTTTGGCTCAAATTGCTGCTAAACAATAATTGAAGAAAAACACCAAGTCACTAGATTTGCTTTTCCCGGCTTTGTTTTCATTCAAAAAAACCAAGTGGCACAAAAAAACATTGGCACCACCTCAATTTCTGACGGTTCCGTCCAGCTCACCCATAATGGGTCCCTCACAAATCTAGGGTTAAGGTGTTTAGGGTTTAGGGCTTTGGGTCTTAGGGTTTAGGGTTTAGGGGAAGACAACTTACCGAAGCTGTACACGTCAGCAGCCTTGTTGACCTGTTAGTGAAGCACCACCTTAGGGGCCAAGTGTGTGACGCATCGCCATTCTGTCGCGGCATTGCGCCGCATGGGTCTAGCTAGTCAGAAATGCCCCTCTAACCCCCAGGGCCCCGTGTCGCACTGCCGCGTCGCACTGTGGTCGCACTGCCGCGTCGCACTGCCGCGTTGCACTGTGGTCGCACCGAGTCATTTGATTTGGGACGCTTCACACACATTAAAAACATTGGCACCACCAACAGGCCCCCCGTGTGTGTGACGGTGCCGCCCAGCTCACCCATAAAGGGTGGTCCCTCACAAGGTTAGGGTCTAGGTATTAGGGTTTTAGGGTCTAGGTATTAGGGTTTTGGGGTCTAGGTATGAGGGTTTTAGGGTCTAGGGTCTAGGGTGTAAGGGAAGACGACTTACCGAAGCTGTAGACGTCAGCAGCCTTGGTGACCTGCTTGTGAAGCACCACCTCTGGGGCCAAGTGTGTGACGGTGCCGCCCAGCTCGCCCATTAAGGGGCCCTCACACGTGTACAAGTCGCTTAGGCCAAAGTCGGTCACCTTGGTTACGAAGCCCCGAGAATCTGAGACAGATGACTGCAAGGTTAAAGTTTGTTTGGGTTGGTTAGGAATCTGAGATGGACGACTGTATGTATGTAGTTTAGTTTGTGTGTGTGTGTGAGGGAGAGAGAGAGAGAGAGAGAGAGAGAGAGAGAGAGAGCGAGAGCGAGAGAGAGAGAGAGAGAGAGAGAGGGAGCGAGAGAGCGAGAGAGCGAGAGAGCGGTCGACAGAGGAGAGAGAGCGAGCAGAGAGAGAGATCTTCTCTCTCTCTCTATCCTCCCTCTCTCCTCGCCTCTCTTTTTTTTTTTGTTTTTGCTTTTCCTTTTCCGAACCTCCCCCTCATCTCGCTCCTAAAGGGTCCCTCACACGTGTACAAGTCGCTTAGGCCAAAGTCAGTCACCTTGGTTACAAAGCCACGTGAATCTGAGACGGATGACTGCAAGGTTGAAGTTAGTTTGGGTCGGTTGAGTACGATATTCAAAAACAAAATAACTAGGAGTGGAACTACCCCTACGATATTCAAAAACGATAACAATGAGATTTATTAAAATTCATATTTAACAAGATGTTGTCCTTCAGATTATTTTGTTTCTTCCGTCAGAACAGGCTAAGAATCAGAGCAGTTAGTGATTTAAAATAAATACTAGTGGACCCCACCCCTACACTATTAAAAAACGATAATAATGAGATTTATTAACATTCATATTTTACAAGATGTCCTTCAGGTTATTTTGTTTCTTTTGTCAGAACAGGC
>JACBWV010000156.1:0-7500 GCA_013435795.1 Chlamydomonas sp. ICE-L | reverse complement strand
GGGGGGGGGGGGGGGGGGGGGGGGGGGGGGTTGGTAACCAGATAAGAGTTTTGTTTCTGGGCCGTGGGTAGTAAGGATCTAAGTTTTGGATGAATCGGCCGTCAGCCAGACAGTGGTGAAGCGGGTCTCAAGTTGCAGTACTCCATGATGCTGACCTGGCGGTGGTGTGGGTGGTAGTGTGGGTGGTGGGTGGGTAGGGGTTGGGGTTGGGGTTGGTGGGTAGGTGGGTGGGTGGGTGGGGGTTGACAGATTATAGTTTTCCTCTGGGCCGTGGGTACAAGGGATCTAAGTTTTGGATAAATTGGTGATCAGCCAGACAGTGGTGAAGTGGTCACAAGTTGCAGTACTCCATGATGATGACCTGGCGGTGGTGGTGGGGGGGAGGGGTGGTGGGGGTTGGGGGGTTGGGGTTGGAGTTGGGGTTCGGGGTTGGAGGTTGGGGTTGGGGGGGTACATATAACTATATAAGAGCTTCTTTCTGGTCAGCGGGTATTAGGGATCTAAGTTTCGGACATATCGGTGATCAGCCAGACAATGGTGAAGTGGTCGTTGCAGTACTCCATGATGATGACCGGGCGGGGGGGGGGGGGGGGGGGGGGGGGGGGAGAAACCTACCTGGCAGCTTGGCTGCACCTCAGTTGGTGCTTGGGCGTGTTTTGGAATCTGGGCATGGGGTCTGTGGATTTGTTTTCGCGCCTCTCTCGATACCGGTATTTATATCATATCATTTCATATATGTATAATAGCCTACCTGGCAGGTTGGCTGCGCCTGAGCTGGCGATGGAGTTTTGTGTTGGCTGCAGATGGCGACTCTGGCCAAGGACGACCCGGACCCTTCCCCAGCGTATGTATGTATGCAGTGTATATATATGTATGCTTATATCATATGCATATCACATCATCTATACATCACATCATCATATCACATCATATTTACATGTATCATGTATTCATATCATATAATTTCCATATATGTGTAATATCCTACCTGGCAGGTGGGCTGCACCTCAGTTGGTGCTTGGGCGTGTGTGTTGACTTCAGATGAGAATTAAATTTTGGGGTTTTCAAATAGAGGAGCCTACCTGGCAGCTGGGCTGCGCCTCAGTTGGCTCTGAGCCTGTGTGTTGGCTTCAGCTTCAGGACTCAGAAGAAGAAAAAGAATCAGGCAAAGGACGACCCGTACCCAGCGTATGTATGTACGCAGTATATATATATATATATATATATATATGTATATATATAGTACACTAGTACAGTAGCCCGTGTGGCCGGTGGCCACCCCCCCCCCACCCCCATCCTCCCACCCAGGTCATATGTCCTAGTCTGGTATGGGTTACATAACGGGTAACGCCCTTGCATGCCCTCCCCCCCCTCTCCCTTACACACAGTCAAGATATCAGCCATCTCCGCCCTCGCTCGACGCTCCCCTCCCTCTCCCCCCGCTCCCACACCTCTTCTCTCAACCTATTACACTTCTGCTTCAGCTGTGGCCTCCCACTCTCACACACACGCATCCCCCCCCCAGCCCATCCAGACCCACAGCATCCCCTACTTCCCCCGACCTCTCCCTACCCCTAACCCACCCCACCCACACACACTCTATTTCTCTCACCTTTCTCCCACCACCATCCCTTCCCCCAACCACCAACACGCACACACAATCTCTTCCTCCCTACCTCGTACCCTTCACTTCACCCTGTGGGATTCAATCGTGCAGAAAGAGGGGCAGGCTGTGCTTTGATCCTAACAACAACTTGCGAACGCTCAGATTCCGATAACGCCGAGAACACCGAACCGGTGCAATTGCATGGCAATACACCTGCAGCTTCATCTTCTCGTGCAGTGCCCCAGTCGATGCTCGGTCAACACCCGGAACAGCACAAATCGCATCAACGTTTTCACGATAATCGATACAACGAAAAGAGCTTGCAAAAATGGGATGCGCGTGGCAAGCGCGAGAGTGTGCAGAAGGACGAAATGGCCATGTTGATCTGAACAAAGCCAAATAATCGCAACAACTGGGTGCCAACCACGACGAATGCGATGCAATGGCTAGCAAAAGTGCGCATGCGTGAGATGAATGGTGGCAACGCTCGCAGACGGAGAAAAAAAGCATGACGATCTGAAGGCCTGGTTTGATTATGAGTCTGGCGTAACTCCCAAGGTAAGGCAGCATACTCTTCTCGCCTGGCTTGATTATCAGCCTGACGCAGGTCCTCGGATCGGGCAGCGCGGGCATTTCGTCGACGCTTGTTGGCTCTGTCCCTATCTTCGTAGCTCAGGCAAGCTCGCCTTGAGCGCTGACTGGCGGTGTTGCGGGCCCTCCTGTCCAGGACCGTTGGCATGCATCATGTGCCCTGTGGCTCATGCTCCTTTAAGGAGCAATGCACTGGTGACTATTATTCTGAGCGTCATGCGAAGCTATCTGAGGGTCAGCAGATGACCTCCACGGAGAGGATCTTCTCACTCGAAATTTCTCGCAGTTATAGTATGGGAGGCAGATGTCGACATGAAATGAGCGCGCGCATAGCTAAGCGCATCTGCTGTTTCGGTATTTGAAAATTTCGCTGGGAAAAGTCGGTTGCAAGTCGGTTACACTTCGCACGTCCACGGCTCGTGGGTACGCGATGATGACACCACCACGACCACCACGACCACGACCATGATTTCTTTATATATATATCTATATATATCATTTGCATATGTGTATAATAGCCTACCTGGCAGCTGGGCTGCACCTCAGTTGGTGCTTGGGCGTGTGAGCCAGAATTTGATGGGGACGGACGGCGTGTACCGGGTTCACTGGAACCGTGCTTTGTAACGAATTGGATGATCCCTCGGGAGACGCGCTTGACCGCGACGTCGGTAAGAAGCGCCAGCACCTGGATTTGGGGGATGAGGGTTAAGGTTTTAGGGTTTAGGGCTCAGGATTTAGAGTTAAAAAAACGAAGCCAATCAGTTCCTGCCTGAATTGGCATGGAGCTGTGGTATTTAACAAAGTCAACCAGTGTCTGCCTGAATAAATAATAAACTCTGAGGACCCCCTGGAATGTAACACTCATATGCATCCCCATGTCAGCCAATTCGGCTACCCCTTGGACTGTAACACACAAACACATCCCCATGTCAGCCAATCTGCTACCCCTTGGACTGTAACACACGAACACATCCCCATGTCAGCCTAGTCAGCTACCCCCTGGACTATAACACGCAAGCAGGCCCCCTTCACTCACCGCTACCCCAAGGAGTCCCCATTATCTTGCACCCATCTGTCTGTCAGTTGCTTCTTAACCTTCACAGCCACCTCCAGCCCCTTCCCGGTCACTACGCCCTGGACTGTAACACACAGATACAGACCCCTCCACTCACCGTTACCACGTTCCTGTGTGCGACGCTCTCTTTTCACCGCCAATTCTCAAGCAGTGCGCATTGTCTTGCGCCCATCTGTCTGCTGTTTCATGACCTTCACAGCCACATAAAGCCCTTTCTAGTCGGCTATCCCCTGCACTGTAACACACAGATACAGACCCCCCAATACTCACTGTGACCACATTTCTGTGCGAGACGCTCTTGGTCACTGCCAATTCCCAAGCCGTGCGCATTGACTTGCGCCCATCTGTCTGCTGCTTCATGACCTTCACAGCCACATACATCCCATCCTCATTGGCTACCCCCTGGACTGGAACACACATAGCATCCCCTTGTCAGCCTAGTCAACTACCCCCTGGACTGGAACACCAAAACAGACCCCCTCCACTCACCGTTACCACATTCCTGTGTGAGACGCTCTTGGTCACCGCTAGTTCCCAAGCCGTGCGCATTGTCTTGCGCCCGTCTGTCTGCTGTTTCATGACCTTCACAGCCACATACATGCCCTTCCATTCAGCTACCTCCTGGACTGTAACACGCAGATACAGACCCCCTCCACTCACCGTTACCACATTCCTGTGTGAGACGCTTTTGGTCACCGCTAGTTCCCAAGCCGTGCGCATTGTCTTGCGCCCGTCTGTCTGCTGTTTCATGACCTTCACAGCCACATACATCCCCTTCCAGTTGGCAACGTAGACAGTGCCAAATGCGCCTTGGCCAGCTAGGGCCAGCACCTCAATCTGCTCGGCCTCATTGGCCCCATTTGTTTCTGACTGAGAGCTCATCTCCTCCTCAAGCTGGTGCTTGTGGATTGCGGCCTAGTGGTGGTGTAGTGGTGGTGGTGTGTGTGTGTGTGTGTGTGTGTGTGTGTGTGTGTGTGTGTGTGTGTGGGGGGGGGGGGGGGGGGGGGGGGGGAGGGGGGGGCGTGGAGTCAGATTCTGACTGAAAGCTCATCTCCTCCTCTAGGTGGTGCTTGTGGATTGCGGGCAATGGTGGTTGGTGTGGTTGGTGGTGTGGTGTTGGTGGTGGTGTGTGCGTGTGTGGGTGTGTGTGGGGTGTGGGGGGGGTCCGTGGAGTCAGATTCAAACTGAGAGCTCATCTCCTCCTTTAGGTGGTGCTTGTGGATTGCGGCCTGGTGGTGGTGTGGTTAGTGGTGTGGTGTTGGTGTGTGTGGGGGGGGGTGGGGGGGGGGGGGGGGGGGTGGGCAGTGGGGGAATATTTGTGTAGCTGGTGCTTGTGGATTGCGGCCTGGCGGTGGTGTGGTGGTGGAGTTGTGGTAGTGTGGTAGTGGTGGTCCTGTGGCTGTGGTGGTGGTGTTGTGGTGGTGGTGGAGTTGGGGTGGAGTTGGGGTAGTGGTGGTTGTGTGGTGGTGTGGTGGCGGAGTTGGGGTAGAGTTGGGGTAGTGGTGGTGTTGTGGTGGTGGTGACCTTACAAAACATACAATACATACAATACATACAAAACAAACAATACATACAATACATGCAAAACATACAATTAATACCATTACAATACATACAATACAAACAATTAATACAATTCCCATACCTGGTATTTGGCTACCCCTGCACTGCAAAATACACACAATACATACAATACATACAATACACACATACAATCAATATACGACACATACAATTAATATACAAACATACAATTAATATGCAATGCATACAATTAATATACAATACATACAATTAATATACAAACATACAATTAATATACAAACATACTATTAATATGCAATGCATACAATTAATATACAAACATACAATTAATATACAAACATACAATGAATAAGCAATGCATACAATTAATATACAATACATACAATTAATATACAAACATACAATTAATATACAATGCATACAATTAATATACAAACATACAATTAATATACAAACATACAATTAATATACAAACATGCAATTAATATGCAATGCATACAATTAATATACAAACATACAATTAATATACAAACATACAATTAATATGCAATGCATACAATTAATTATGACAATTAACACACCCACCTTAATTATAAAATACACACACCTCCACCAGGCCCAACCCCCGATACGACCCCAAACACCCTACAAACACCCTTAATATACCTGATACATCCCCACATACCTCACACAGGCAGCCAGCTAGACTGTATAAGTACACACACACTACACACTATAAACAACCCCAGACCACAAATAGGACACACGGAGACACACACCAGACACACAAGAGACACACGAGACAAACAACCAGTAACACACAAGAGACACCCAAGAGGACACAACCAGACACACAAGAGACACACGAGATCTACCGAGCACCAGACACTACAAGAGAAACACGAGCATCAAATCCAGCCACACAAGAGACACCCACGAGACTACAAAACCAAGACACACAGAGACACACGAGACACAAACCAGACACACTAAGAGACACACGAGCCATCCACCGCCCAGACACACAAGAGACAAACGTAGACAGACATCCCAGGACACACACAGTATGACAAGAGCACACCGTACCAGAGCAACAAGGAGACACACAGAGAGACACATCACCAGACACCACACGAGACACACGACTAGACACACACCAGACACAACAATGAGACACACGAGGACACTACACCAGACACACAATGGAGGACACACGAGGGACACACACCAGAGACACCAGAGACCACGAGACACACGACAAGAACCACAAGAGAAACAGTCGAGACACAACTACCTAGAACCACAGGAGACTCACGGAGACCACACACCAGACACAAAGGATACACACTAGACACACACCAGGCAAACAAGATGACACACGAGACACATTCACCAGACACACAAGGACACACGTACGAACAAACAGACACACATTATACACATCGATACACACACCTAACACACAAGAGAAACAACTATACACACCACCACACACCATACACAAAAAGATGCACACGATACACACACAGACACACCAATAGTACACACATACACACACAGACACCAAATATTACACACTAGACACCTCACACCACATACACACTAATATACACACCATACACACTACCAGACACACAAGTGAGACACACGAGACGCACACCAGCACAACAAAGACACCACGGAGACACACACCAGACACACAAGAGTGACATCACGAGAACACAACACCATGACACACAAGAGACCAAGAGGGCACCACACTCAGACACCCACCCCATTCGCGGACCCGAACCACGAGATACACACCAGACACACCAAGAGAAACACGAGGACATCACAACCAGGACACACACGCGGACCACACGAGCACACACCAGACAAACAAGAGACACAGAGACACACACCAGACACACACGAACACAAGAGACACAACCAGAACAACAGCAATGAGGACACACGGGACACACACAAACACCACAAGAGACACAAGAGACACACACCAGACACACACGATGACACACGTAGACACACACCAGAAAAAACAAGAGACACACAGACACACCCAATCACACACGAGCACCACGAGACAAACACCAGGACACACACGAGGCACACGAGACACACACCCAGGCACACACCAGACACAAGAGACACAAACCAGCACAAAAACCAGACACAGAGGAGACACACCAGATCACACACGCGAGACGCGAGACACCACATCCAGGACAAAACACGCGACACACGAGACGACACACCATGACACACACTCTGAGACACACGAGACACAACCAGACACACAACCAGACACACGAGACACACACCAGACACACATCGAGACAACGAGGACAAACACCAGACACACACGAGACAAACACCAGACACACACGAGACACGAATGGAGACACACACAGAGCACACACAGACACCACGAGACACACACCAGACAACACACGAGACACACAGACACACCGACACACTTCCAGACACCACGGAGCACACACCAGCACAAAACGAGACACCACTAGACACACACTACCGAGACAAGCATCGAGACCCCACGGGAGAAACACCCAGACCCACAAGGTAACAGAGACAAACATACAAGGACACACCGGACACCACGATAACACACACAGAAACACACACCAGGACCACACGGAGACACCACACCAGACACCAC
>JACBWV010000273.1:85000-253792 GCA_013435795.1 Chlamydomonas sp. ICE-L | reverse complement strand
CTGATTAGTGGTGGGGTTGCCTCCGTTCAGGGATTTGGGCGTTGACGTTTGCAAGTCATTTTATCAGGCTGCATCCGTAATCGGTTCAAATGCATGGCTTGCGATAAGTGGTCAGATCAAAAACAACAGAGAGTAAGTTATCCCGAATTCTCATGTGGTTACAGTGCACTTTGCTTCCTCCCGATTATGCTCGGGACAACCCAATACATCAGGCAACCGTATAATGATCCATTCTACCCTCCCGATTATAATCGGGAGCATCCATAACAATAAGCGACCTAACCTCGTTCCATTGGACCCTGTCTAGGTTTGAACCTGCTGTGAAGGTGAGGAGGAAGAGGAGTGCACCCGCAGTGTTGAGGGACAATTTCAACGCTGCGATGAAATCTCTCGTAGATGAGTTTGGGGAGTCCCGCACCAGACTTCATATGCTCCAGGATCTAGAGGAAGGAAAAAATCTAAGGTCATGCGCCCTTTGATTTTTTTACATTGCGGCATATTTCCAAGCAAGCAAGCTGTCTTTAGGGACATGAAGAAGAACGGCATGGTTCCTCCCAGAACATTATACAGCAGTTTGCGTAAACTATGGCATGCACATTGGTGGAACGTGAAGATAAAGACTTGGCAGCCTTTTGCCAAGTGCGACGACTGCGTCAAGTACCGAGCCAGACTCCTGACCACTACGTTTCAGCCAGCAGTTGATGAACTTCGTCAGAGTCAGGCTGTGCACCGTAATCAGATTTCCATTGGTCGGCGTAGGTATGACATCCGTGAAAAACTGTCTGAACAGTATCCGAAGCTCTTCTTGCACGCATCCGCTGATGCAATGGACAACAAGAAGACTAATCTTCCTCAGTCACGCCACTTCTCACATACAAAGAAGACCGCAGGAGGTGAACTTCTAAAGACACGCATCATGGGTGAGTACAAATACAGCGCATGTAGGACATGTCCTCCCGAGCATAATCGGGAGCATACACAGTATTTAAAACTTGAAATGATTACTTAACAAAATAATGCTAATATTCTGACTTCATGTTTCCTTCTATGTTAACTCAGGATTATTCTCCCAGGGAAGAGGCTTCATTGGTTATTGGGCTTTGCCATTCTACTCGCAGTCCATCAATCTGACTATATCATGCTTCCAACATTTCTTCAACCGGGTCCTTGAAGAAGAGGGGCAGCTTCCACCGTATTGCTTCTTGCAAATGGACAACGCGGCAAAGGACAACAAGAACGCTTTCATGTTCGCATACTTGTCCTTGTTGGTTGAGATGAACTGGTTTGAGGAAGTGTACGTCCATTTCCTCCCTCCCGGACACACACATAGCAATCTTGACCAAAAGTACTCTGTGATCTCGCAAGGGTTAAAGAACATGGAAGTGTACACCCTGGACCATCTGATGGGCATTGTTGGTAACTTATTCAAGAAAATGGGCCCTTACACAAGGCAAGACGTCGTGACCTCTATAGGGGACTTCTCCGCTGTCCTCCCAGACAACGTTTACAAGTTGTTCGGTCATGGCACTAGCACCGTCAAAGGAGTTAATCGCCGTTTACACGCATTCAAGATAACGAAAGGTCCCAACGGGAGAGTCGGTAAGAATACTTGATATACTGATATTTACAAATTAAATGCTACCGTGCGTGTATGTACTGTCTGCACAATGCTCCCGATTATGCTCGGGAGGAATATGGGTGTGCCATGTCCTCATTGATTTACATGTACAGTCTTCAATATAAATTAAATGATACAAAGGAAGTTGTACCTAGGACCTAGGATGTATTATCCAAGGGATGCTCCCGAGTATAGTCGGGAGGAATATGGGTGTCCTAAATGATTCACTAATATACAATACATGTTTGCACACCAACAATTGCAGGGGTCTATTACAAGGAGTATGACGAGTCAGGATCTTGGAGAGGACAGTGGGACAATGACGCTGAACCTATTTACGTCCTCCAAGGCTTCCCACTGGTGGACACCAGAACAGTATTTAAGGAAGCCCCCAAGATCAAGATTGAAGAGCTCGAGAATATCGAGGCAAACTGGGCGGCTGTCTGGAAGACTATTCATAACGAGAAGCCCGGAGGTGACGTCCTTGCAGGCCACATGGCCGATAGTCCTGTACAAACCGCCGGTGACGACCGTGCAGGACCCGTAGCTGATGTCCGTGTACGACACGCAGCGGAGGACCTTCTAGAACCAGCAGCCGATGACCAGCAGCCGATGGATGAACCAGCAGCCGATGGCCCATCCCATGCCCAGTCCTTCAAACATATTGCCGAGAAGCTTCGTGAAACTTGGGAAGCCAGCAATAAGTGGTGGACTGATTTCTTCAACGTTGAGAAGAGTTATTGGAGCACTCAACCAGATGATGCTGTGACTGGGGAGTACCCGAAAGACCAACATTTTGTCGACTTCCCATCGGAGTTGTCAGCAACCAGTCGTGTTCTGACACAGTCTGAGAAATCAATGGCCAAGCGCTTGATAGCAGCATTGGATGACTTGTCCATGGATGTGTCAGACATTTTACCTGCAAGTAACGAGATTGCCAAGACTATGAAGGTCGCACACACTTTGGAGACTAATATGGAAAGGCCAGATGAGGAGGATGTGTTGTACTTATATTCTTCACAAGGGACGAAGCCGGATAGAAGAATAGCCTACGAGCCCACTACTGATTTGGTTGTTGGTCATGTCGCTGTGGTCAAGGTACAAATGGATGACTCTAGCGGATTGAGAGGATGGGACGTGGTGGAGGTCAAATCACTACCAGTGAATGGAGAAGTGGAATGTGTGTATTTAAAGCCCTTGTACTCTGGGGCTCAGAAGTTGGTGTACACTGAAACACAATACCCCAACTTGGCCAGAAGATTGGATGGACCACAAGCTTGTGCCTATTACCGTGGGGGTTAGGAGAAAAGCAACATGGACGGGCGATATTCCCATTGACGCATTTCAATTTAGCTGCGAACCCACCAAGGGTATGAAGATCCAGAGAAAGTACCACACAAGCATGCTCCTAGCTTGTCAATCCATTGAGAAGGACACCAGGGCAGAGGCTGTGCAATCGGATGGAGACAATGCAGACATTGCAGAGGAGGAGGAGATGGAGGAGGAGGAAGATGGGGATGGGGACATGGAGGAGGAGAAGGAGGAGGAAGAGGAGGACGAGGAGGGGGGGGAGGAGGAGGAGTAAGATGTTTGACACATAGCCGTTTTTTACTAATGAATTATACTTACGATTTTTATTGTAAGATGTAAAAGCTGAATTCTGCCTGCCGACTTAAAACCGTCCGCTTTCCCTTTATTTCTTACAATTATAATTGTAAGACACGAATTGATGTTAACACCTTTTGTTACAAAATATGGCATTTCAACGTTGTAACATTCGCAATCTGTACGTTTCTCCGTCTTTCAAGCTCATTTCAAGCATATTTTGTCAAAATTGACTACAATCTTACGATTTTTATCGTAAGATTGCATTTGGAAAGCATCAAAAGACCCCCAAAAAGTGATCGTAAGATTGGAAATCCGTTGGGAAGCAGGAACGTCCATTAGATGCTGATGCTGATGCTGATGCTGATGCTGATGCTGATGCTGATGCTGATGCTGATGCTGATGCTGATGCTGATGCTGATGCTGCTGCTGATGCTGATGATGCTGATGCTGATGCTGCTGCTGCTGCTGCTGCTGCTGATGATGCTGATGATGATGCTGATGCTGATGCTGATGCTGATGATTATTACAATGCTGATTCTGATTCTGATTCTGCTTCTGATGCTGATGCTGATGATGCTGATGATGCTGATGATGCTATGATGCTGATGGTGCTATGATGCTATGATGCTATGATGCTATGATGCTTTGATGCTGATGATGCTATGATGCTATGATGCTATGAAGCTTTGATGCTGATGATGCTATGATGCTATGATGCTATGATGTTTATGATGTTTATGAGTTAATGATGTTTATGAGTGATTGATGTTAATGATGTTAATGATGTTAATGATGTTGATGATGTTTATGAGTTAATGATGTTAATGATGTTGATGATGTTGATGATGTTGATGATGTTGATGATGTGTATGATGTGTATGATGTTGATGATGGTGTTTCATGTCTGATGTGCAAATACCATGTTATGCACAGAATATAGCACTTCCACCCCACCCCACCCCACCCCACCCCACCTTCCCCGCAGACCCCATCCTTCAGTGACATTAATGATACCAGCGACAAGAGTTTAATGAAGGATATCATGTTTTCTATGGACAACAAGCTAGAGGACGCTTATGATGGATGGGTAAGTGTGTTTGTGTGTGTGTGTGTGTGTATGGACCACAAGCTAGAGGACACCGATGATGGATGAGTAAGAGTGTGTGTGTGTGTGTGTGTGTGTGGACCACAAGCTGGAGTACACATATGATGGATGGGTAAGTGTGTGTGTGTGTGTGTGTGTGTGTGCAGCAAACTAGAGGACGCTAATGATGGATGGGTACGTTCGTATATAGATCTAATCTGATGCCTACATTCGGATGTCATGTTTTACATTATCCACACGCTAGAGGACACCTATGATGCATGGGTGCGTTCTTAGATAGATCTTATCTGATGCCTACATTCGGATATCGTGTTTTCCATTAACCCCATGCTAGAGGACACCTATGATGGATGGGTTAATCTGAGTTCTAGGACCTGCAACTAAGGCATCTCATAAACAAGAGCACACAGTGTGTTATAGCAATTCAGGGGATGAATTGGGTTCACAGGTCAGACTATGTACTCATTCTCAGGCTTAATCTCCCAGACTTCTCCTAGAATGATCAGATTTCAGTATTACTCAGCTCAGACATGTCCACAAGGTACCTGGGTATTACATGACGCACGCTATTGCGCTCTAGCGCGCAAGGTTTTGGAGAACGACTGCACGATTGACGCAATGATTTAAACCTTCTCTGGGCGCAGTGCGCAGATTTCCGTTTTAAGTTGCGTCAAAAGCGCAACCCAAAATGACAAAATGTAGTACCCTGCAAGGTACCCCAGGAAGGTACCCAAGCATTTACAAGAAATTCACTGCCCTCTTGCAAAGACGAACAGCAATTATTCCACGATTGGTCTCCGCCGAGTTGGTCGATGGGTTGTGAGCGACAGCCTCTCGAGCTTCGGCTGCGACTCGGTTAACTTAACTTGCTTGTTGGAAGCGGTGATCTGTCCAGGTTCTAGCCGTTTTAAGAATCCCCACAGGATGCTTTGCTTTTGTGATTTGGAGCTAGAAGAGGGCGCAAATGTTCATCAGGGGATCTATCGAGGGGCTGCGCCATGCAATCTGGGGAAGGCGAGTTTGTCTAGCGCTTCTGCTTTTCGTTGAGCCGGCTGGTCCTTAGGGGGTTGGTAGAGCCCAGCACCCACCACCACAACCATCACCACCCACCAGTCCACCACCTGTTTGCAGATATATGGCTCCACCACCTCCACCACCACCACTACCTACCTACCATCATGACTCACCACCATTACCGACCACCCACCACCCATTAACCACTACCAACACCGAACACCCACCGCAACCATCACCACCCACCCCCTGTTTTCAGATATGTCTCCACCACCACCACTACCTACCACCACAACTCACCACCACTAACCACTACCAACCACCCACTAACCACTACCACCACCAACCACTACAACCATCACCACCCACCACCTTTTTGCAGATATATGGATCTGATTCGTTTGTGAATATCGCAAAAGAAGGAGCATACATCGGTACGTGAATGATGGATGGTGGATGGGGAATGGTGGATGGTGGATGGTGAATGGTCACTTACATAAGTAGTCATATGACTAGGGAATGGCAATATGATATGATATGATATGATATGATATCATATCATATGATGCCAGAATTCTGACTAGGCTAAAGTTACCAATTACATAATATCATATGATGCCAGAATTCTGACTAGGCTAAAGTTACCAATTACATAATATCATATGATGCCAGAATTCTGACTAGGCTAAAGTTACCAATTACATAATATCATACTTTAATCAACCCTATATATAGATAAACCCTAAAATCAACCCTATATATAGATAAACCCTAGACCCTATATAAAGTTACCAATTACATAATATCATACTTTAATCAACCCTATATATAGATAAACCCTATAATCAACCCTATATATAGATAAACCCTAAACCCTAAACCCTAAACCCTCAAATTGGGTTTGGCATTTGACTTTGTAGCGTCTTCGACCTCTTTGAAAATTCTTCCCAAGGTCTCAACACGGGGAAAAAAATACCATTTTACAGTACACATAAAACATGGGAGGAACTCAACCAATCGAAATTCCCTCGTCCGCCGACAAGTGGCGGTACTCGCTGTACACAGCAATCGTGTTCATCGTCATCTCTCTGCCACTGACATACCATGCCACCTCATTGGTGTACAAGGGAATCAGGAACGCATCGGGTGGACCAAGCTACATTGGCGTGGTCCTGCACTCGATCGTGTTCCTGATAATTGTGCGTGCAATGATGGGTGTAAAGGGGCTCTGATCCCCAACCAATGATATATCAATTCACGGCCGTCACGCCATGAATCGCTCTCCCGAAGACTCGGAAAATGAGTCATCGTCATCCGCTTGGAGGAACGAGATCAACGGAGCGTGCGACGTCATCAGAGGCTCGCAGACGCATATCCTGCAAAAGGCGAACGAGATGCTGGATCTGCTCCGACCACTGAATCACTATGCAGGAGGAGGAGACAACGACTCCGATACCGGTGAAAACGATAGTAATAGTGTAATAGACCGGTGCTGCGAAGCAGCGCACGGGGCTGTCTTTGACAAGAAAGCGTCGGCGTCCGAAAAACGCATGGTGCAAAAACTGCTCGAGTTCCTCTACTACGCACGGCACACCACGGAAAGCCTCAGGGCCAGTATTACCAGTCTTCGAAACGTCGATAGGGTACAACAACGTGAGAGCGACAATGACGAATTGGTAGACGATGAACAAACAAAAAGGTTGAACGAGGACATCATGTCCAGCGTCGCTCGCTTCTCACCACAGAGCATCGAAAACGCCAACAAGGTCCAGCAACTGCTCATGTACATCCTGAATAGCCTACACCAAATGGGATACCGACGCTACAACGGGGGGGAGTGCTACGCCGTGAGGTACACCGATGACAACTTGTGCACGTACGCGTGGCGCCGGGTGTGCACCATCAAGGAGTTCGTCTACCAGAATACGCAGAAGGAACTCAATTTCGACATGTGGCTCAACCTGACGAGCGTGAGGACCAACATCAACGCCGTTGTGGATCACCTCACGTGTTGCAGGGACGTGCAGTTCCCCGACCTAGTGCGCGACCGCCATGTCTTCTCGTTCAAGGGTGGTGTGTACTTTGCCCCCACTGATACTTACGTGCCCTATGAAAAAATGAGCGAGCGGGGAGATGACGTCGTGGCGGCGAAGTACTTCGACCTCGACTTTCCATGCGCCGAGGAAGAAACCGAAGAGGATTGGCAGCCACCGACACCCTACCTACAGAGCATTCTCGATTTCCAGAAGATGAGTCCCGATGTCAGCTGGTGGATGTACGTCTTCATTGGACGGCTTATCTACGAGGTGGGTGAACTTGATGAGTGGCAGGTCCTCCCATACCTGAAGGGAGCCGCGAGCACCGGCAAGAGCACCATTCTCACACGCGTGTGCAGGGAGATCTACGACGCACATGACGTTGGTGTGTTATCGAACAACATCGAGAAGAAGTTCGGGTTGTCCGCGCTTGACGAAAAACTCATCTTCATCGGACCGGAGATCAAATCGGACATCGCTCTAGAACAGGCAGAATTCCAGAGCGTGGTGTCTGGAGAGACCGTACAGGTCGCCGTGAAGTACTCGACCGCGCGCACCATCCAGTGGAAGGTGCCCGGGATTCTAGCTGGCAATGAGGTTCCAGGTTGGGTGGACAACTCCGGTAGCATCAATCGGCGCATCGTGCTCTTCGAATTCGACCACTGTGTGACCAGAGGAGACATGCTCCTGGGGCAGAAGCTCTCTCGGGAGATGGGGTGCATCCTAAGACGCACCAACAGGTCGTACCTCAAGGCTGTCCGATTGTACGCGCGTGATAACGTTTGGCTCCACTTGCCTTCAGAATTCCACCGCGCCAAGGATGAGCTCAGTGAGAGCGTCAACTCGATGATATCCTTCCTCCGTAGCGGCAGACTCACCTTTGACCCCGAGCTGTACATGCCGTACGTGGACTTCATGGAGACGTACAAGGAATACTGCCGACAGACGGGACACCGCGCCATCGCCAAAGGAGACTTCAAGAACCACCTGAAATCGATGTCGTGCGTGATTATTAACAAGACCACGCTCAGGTACCCCAGAGGCGCAACCGGGACGTTCGTCGCCAACGCCAAGTTTGTGATGGGAGTGGACCTCTCGGTCTACTGCGAAAAACAACAACGACGTCCAGGATACACCATCGCCACTTGAGTGAACTACAAAAAAAGTTCGGTGTACGATATATGTATGAATTGCTAACACTAAAAAAACATAATGGCACCATCCTTAACATCCCATCAAGACATCGCCCTTTTGGGGTTGAAGATGTCGCAGCCAGCAGTAGTAGCCCTAGTAGGCTACATAGCACTGATCATCATTGTGTTGCTACCCTTTGATATGTACACCTACAATGTAAATGAGAAGAAGTACATCAGAGTCCCCTACAACTTTGCCTACAGACTGCTCATCGCCCTTCTCCTAATGCTTCCATTCTTCCTAGGCGTCTATTCGATCAACTGCATGATACACGGTCACTGCCACGCATGGTCGTGGATCGTGGCGATCCTGACCATCGTGTGGGCATTCACCATCGCGATAGTGACCATCTCCATGGGATCCTTCACGATCGACCAACTTGTTTGAACATCATTCATTATCGCGTTCGGTCAGAAGCATAAAAAAAAAAAATATATCCAGATACTTGTTGTGTAGACAACAAATAAACAAACATGGATGTTTTTTCAGGAATTGACCTGCTTTCCAACTCTAAACTCGATCAAACCAGTATGCACCCCCCGCCATTGCATATCAGTCTGGTGCACAACTCGAACACAACCGATACCGCGTACAACGCACCCAGACCACCACAACAGTATCAGCCAACTATCGTATCCCGTACATCGTCCGTGTGCTCCATGTCCGTTCGAGATATCGGAGGAGATGCAGACAGTGTAGACGAGCTGATCGACATGACACACACGAACACTAATAATAAGCCAGTCCCGATAAACACAGGTGGCTTTATGAACCACAATATTCCTAGCATCATCGGGGGGGGTCTCGCTGATAAAATCAGCAGCAGTGACGACGATTGTAGCATTATGTCGGAATCTGATGCGTCCTCATCTCGATCAAAAGCTTCGCGTAGTAGGAGCCACGACCGAACACAGATGGGTAGTGGGCGGGGTCGTGCCAACTCTAATGATAGCGGAGGAGGAGGCTACAACAAACCTACGAGAGAGGATGAGACCAAAAAGAAGCAGCTCATTTACCGATTGGACCGTATGGAACAGAAAGGCGCACACCTTCCCCGGCGCTACACCATGAACGACCCGCTAGAGAATATCGAGGCAGAGTACGAGCGTCTGAAGCAGAACCGCGACATAGACGTGAGCGTTCGTTTCCAGAGGCGCATGCTCGTGGCCTGTGTCACCGGAATAGAATTTATGAACAACAAGTTCGACCCTTTCGACGTTAAGCTGAGCGGATGGTCTGATTCAATCAACGAGAACCTGGACGACTACGACGACGTGTTCGAGGAGCTCTTTTTGAAGTACCGTGGCAAGGCCAAGATGGCCCCGGAGATTAACCTGATGATGATGGTAGGAGGCAGCGGGCTCATGTTCCACTTGACAAACTCGATGTTCCGCTCTAGCAACATGCCCGATCTTGGGGATGTCATGAAGCGCAACCCTGACCTCATGCGACAGTTCACAAAGGCGACGCTCGACACCATGAACAACCCTAATGATAGTCAAGGGAGTCACCGACCTCCTCCCCCACCACGTACGGGGAGGGGGGAGGTATCATGGGAGCGATCGGATCCATGTTCGGACTAGGAGGGGGAGGAGGAGGAGGAGGAGACATCCGAATTAAGCCACATCATCCTCCCGCACCTCCCCAGAACTTCATGCGCGGACCCAAGAACGTGGACGAAATCCTGCGCGAGCTACAGAGCGATGTCTTCGAAAGCAAGAGTGATGTTGCTGTAAAAAGCGAGAATGTAAGAAGTAATGATCGAGATCGACTCATCATTCCGCCTACAACAACCACATTCTCATTGTCTCCTGTGCATAGCATGGACATTGGCTCAATAGGACGATCTTGTCAAAGAAACAATCAAGGCTCCCGCATCCAATGCAAAGAATGCAACAAAAACCAAGACCAAGGCGACTGGGGGAAAGCGTGCCGCTTCAGGCACACGCACCGCATCGAACAAAAAGGCCATCGACATTTAATGGGAATAATTTTCAGGGCAATGCAGCCAGACTCGCCTCCACCTCCTGAGACCCCCCAAGACAACTGACTGGGTACTTGTGTGCCCACAAGCTCCGACGACGTAACGGTGTCTTGTCTCAAAGCATGATGCCCTATAGCTGTATATTACAAACCTTCCTCAGACTCCTCAAAAGTAGTGAACCACGGACCTGTATCTGGTTTCAGGGGATATCATTCAAATTATACTGAGTGTCCCAAAATTATTTGAGAACAACTGTACAGTCTGGATGATTATAAGGTGTGTCCCACTTTATTTGAGAACTACTGTAACAAAATTTATAAATTGTGTACATAAAAATAGATATGCCATCTTTTCACGTATTGTCCGATCTTCACCTCGAGCACTTTCCCGGGTTTCGCCTCGACCCTGCGAAAATCGAGGCGCCGCTCCTGGTTCTGGCCGGAGATGTGGGCAGTCCGTCTGACAGCGAGTACGTCGCATTCCTAGAGCACTGCTCTCAGCTATTCGAGGAGGTGTTCGTCGTGATGGGTAACCACGAGGCGTACGGCATGGGCACTCTCGAAGACGGTATTGCCGCCGTGACACTGCTGATCGACCGCGACCTTCCCGCCAACGTCCACTTTCTTAATCGTTCAGCGCACGATTTGCAAATCCAAAATACCAATAATACCAAAGTAAGGATTTTGGGAACCACGCTGTGGTCTCACGTCCCCGATATGGACGCAATACGCGTGCAGTGCTGCTTGTCCGACTACCGCATGATTTCCGGCTTCACCGTGCCGAAGAACAACGCCGTCCACCTCGAGGACGTTCGCTGGCTCGAGGGCGAAATCTCTCGCGCGGAAGCCGATGGCGTCGATCTTGTCGTCGTCACTCACCACGCGCCGAGCTTTCAAGGAACCAGTCACCCCAAGACGAGAGGGAGCTTGCTGAACAGCGCCTTCGCAACGGACCTGCACCATCTCCTCAAGAGGACCCCGGTGAAGCTGTGGGTGCACGGACACACGCACTACTCAAACGACCAGAAAATAGGTCAATGCAACCTTGTCTCCAACCAACGAGGCTATTTGAGCAATCCGGAAGAAGGACACAGATTCGATCCTTACAAGGTGTTTGAAACATAAACTACAACAATCAGTCCGGAACTCCCGTGGAGGATGAGCCGAGGATCCTGAACAGCTCCGATTTTCCTCCGGGAGGCTGGAACACCCATTACACTCTGTACAGATAGATTGGATTACATTACATTTTGGTTCGGTGAAATCATGTACTTCTTCAAAAAAACAATTGACGTTACAACCAAGAACACGGTAATAATCCTATAAATCGTTAATTCGCTGATGTATTCTTTTGCAACGATGTACGATCCAATCCCAATTCCAACCACAGATGCCAAAGTGACCACTATGGCAATCGGCCAATCGATGTGCTCCCGGTAATTGTACACCCCGATAATAGATTGAGGAAGCAACTGCATCACCATGCACACTGCTACGGCGGTTTTTATGTTCACGCCAGCGAAAGTTAGAAGGGTGATCGTTAGGATACCTGCACCAATGCCTGTGATACCCATCGCTAACCCTACAACAATTCCGATCAGCGAATACAAAAGATACATTGTGATGTGATTTGGTACAGTTGTTCAGATAATACATCCTGAGACACAAATTTTGGGAGCCCCCCCGATAGTTCTCAAATAAAGTCAGCGACCATTCTTAACGCCAATTTTCTAACGAATACTTGGCAAGAAAGTGGGCCCTAGATAATTGGATCCTCCACATGCGCAAACAGTCCCGTCTCTGCATCTTCGAGGGTGGATTGCAGGGCTGCGAGGGACTCTGCGTCATCGAGTGCGTGTGTGGATCTTTTCCGAAACGTCCTTCTCCAGATAATTGAGGGGCACGGAAAGGGAATTTGAGGCTGTCGAGCACGCCACGGCTTCACTTGAGGCTGGCAACGATACCACTCCGCCTTCAGACAAAATAACAGTTCGCGCAGGCTTTCAGGCATGTCAGGGACCTCGTCAGGGTCGTGTATCTTGGCCACACCTCTTGATGGCGGCCGATTTGGCAGACTCACTCACTTTGTCATGATCGATGTAGTCGTCCTTATCGTACCATCTCAATCCTGTGAGGTCTAGCTCTCTGAGGGCGTCTCTCCACTTGTTGTCCAGAATAAGCTTGTAACTCGGTGTGGTCGAAATAAAAAACGCATCTCGTGCATCGAATTGGCGACTGTCCACCAAGGGTTTCCCACGGCCAGGTCAAGAGGAGCAGCAACAACTATGCGAATCCGTACGAAGATTGCACCCAGCTATTTCAAGGGCGCTCGAGAGTAAGAATGCGGTTGCCGCCCCAATGATGGTAGCGGTATCCCTCGCGGACCCCCCCACCTTCTCCCGGAATTCACGTAAGCGTCACGCGGCCATGCTCGCCGCAAAATAAACATCTGAAAAACACGCGCGAGTCCACAATGGACATCCGCCAATGTATCGACAACAAACCTCGCGATTCCTCTTCGATCATTGAAGATAGTGGGGATTGTCTCCTGCTTCTCGAAGCGCAACACGAGCCACGTCGCGGACACTGTAAAGAAGTTGGATGTCGCTCGGTTACGCGATACTCAGACTTGGCCTTCGACACACAGATGCGAGCGTAGCGCATAGCCCTCATTTCGGAACGGAGTTTGGCAGACAAGATGCACACGCGAGGGGGTCGAGAGACATCTTCAGCCTCTTTCAACCTCCTCCACAATGCGGCTTTGACACCGGAAACCCTCAGGCCACGATCGAGACACGCCTTCTTGAGAACATTCACCTTGTTTCTCTTGTAAGACCCGCCAATGTACTCGTACAAACCAAATACCTCGCGTTCTCTCTTCGATTCATTTGAAGAAGGGGGATGTCTCTGCTCTCTCGACGCGAAACACGGAGCCCAGTCGCGGACACTGTAAAGAAGCTTGGGTGTCGCTGATTTGTACACGAGTTCGCAACGCAGCGTCGAGAGGTCCCTCTCGGTTACGCGATACTCAGACTTGGCCTTCGACACACAGATGCGAGCGTAGCGCATAGCCCTCATTTCGGAACGGAATTTGGCAGACAAGATGCACCCGCGAGGGGGTCGAGAGACATCTTCAGCCTCTTTCAACCTCCTCCACAATGCGGCTTGCACCGGAACCCCTCAGCCCCGATCGCGACACGCCCTTCTGAGAAATTTCACCTTGCTTGTCTCTGTAAGACCCTCATCGGTAATACGCATCCTCTCGAACGGTGCATCGTTCACGGGAGTCCATCGGGCTCCAACTTCTCTTGCAAAGCAAGACTAAGCTCGGCGAACGCTATGTTGCCCACCAACATGAGGCTCGCGGCGTCCTTTGAGACATCGCATAAGCAACGGTACTTAGCATCGCTCTTGAAGTATGAGACGCGATGATGTAGAGGGGGCATTCAGGCGCAGTTCAGTTTTGTTAACATTGGAAATCACAAGGTTTATGGTCTCACGTGTCAACGGAACTTTATACTTATCTTGGACATGTTGTGTGGACATTTTGATCAATCACCTGAAGACAATACCTGTATTGACAAGATCGGTTACAACTCTGAATTGATCAATTTCAGAATCCCCCAAATATCAAATGTCCCTAGCTGTATGATGTGAACGATGCGCGACAGCTCAGAGGAGTTTCATTAAGGTTTCTTCGAACTCCAGAAGAAATTCATTTCAGTAACAATCATCGTCGCTGCCGCCGGGCTACCAACGACGCAGTAAAGAAACTGCTCAACTCCATTATCATCCCATCGTTCGATTTCATAAACAATATCTCCTTCGTGAGAAAAGCCCTCGGTGTGAAGATCATCTCGATCATATTCGGTATCCTGGGGACGTTGATCATGTGGATGCTCACTATACTGCTTTGCTTTGTCCTGCTTGAATACTTTTTGAACAAGTCTATATTCGGTATGGTCACGACGATATCCGAAGACCACAAGACAGAATTCGTCAAAGCCAAGGTGGAGGCCAAGAGAAACGATACCATTTCAAAGAAAGTAGAAAACATCAAAAAATGAGTAAAAGGTTGACGAAAATCTTAAAAATGTCAAAGAAAGATGACAAACCGGTCGAAGATATTATACGACAAGAAATGCACGATGACCTCAGCAAGAAGACACAACAAAAACAAAAACAAGAAGAACAACGTAAACAGTCTCAATATTGGGATGATGGGTCGTACATGCTTGTGTAAAACCATCTATATAATGGGCGTTCCTGCCTACCGGCATATTTTTTGAAATTTCTACTCAGAATTTAGAGCCTCCGGGACGACTCGCTAGCCTGAGATATCAGCACAGAGGAATCACAAATCCGCTCCAGACCATGTTTCGCAACCAGTCAAAATCCGCCGGGAGGCCATTCTGTCCTGGTGGCGGCAACGATACAGCACTCCGCCTTCAGACAAAAGACAGTTGAACGCAAGACTCGTACATGTAAAACTGGTTCATGTGGCACCATTAGGTTTGTTCAACGACATCGCATGTAAATATCGATACTAAATTCAAAAATTCAAAAAAATCATTGCAGAAGATAGAGTGTAAAGCCTGATTTTGCAATCAGGATTGTATCGCTTTGTTCATTCCCCTTGTATTGTCGTGTGTTGTTTCTTTTTTTGTTTGTAGGTTGGGTCTCTTAGATGAAAAAATATTTTAGCACGCTTATTCGTCGTCTTATTCACTCCGCTAACTCGATTGCATCGACTGTCATCATCGGTATGGTCATGTACTTTGCGCACCGCTTGTTACAGCTTCAGTACTACCGGTACTGTCGGAGCGACTTGATTCGGATCATTTTCTTCAATCAATCGCCTATTTGCATGCACGTGACGAGCATCCTCTCGATCGTGGAGACGGCTGGCAACCATGTCGTGAAGCATGTCATGGACAGCGTTCTCCATTGCGGGTTTGCCCTATCCACTGGTGATAACGCTGGGGCAACCTCTTCCTTCTTGGGCGCGCAACAACATTCGTACGGTGTTCCACAACAGAACACGCCGCTGAGCATTGGAATGCGTACAATAGCAGACATTGTGTGGAAGGCGTTGTTCCCATCTCGCTATGGTCACGTCGACCAGGTGACTTCTTAATCAGAACAATGTGGGCGATGCGCGTATGTCGTGACATGATGCGAGTCGCGGGTGCTGGGAGAATCCGTCCCTCTCTAGATGATCGCCCATGGTGCGCACAAGTTTAAACACGTTGTTGTACAGCGTTGGATCCTTTTTCAACGCTTGTAGCAAGTATGTCGTCATAGATCCTGAGTACTCCTTGCTCGTGCTACATATATCCATGGGGTCCTGCAAGAGGGCATTAGCGGACGTCTGGTCGTCTCGACATCCGCTTATGGCGAGGATCCTTCGCCCTCTTCCATGTTCATTCTTGTTCTCCACAAGCGGCGCACTCCTCTCGTTGATCGAGTCTGTCCACGTGAACGGGAGGTCGGAGATGGTTCCTGAGTGACAGCAGTCGGCCACAAAAACGATACTCGTACGTGGATTGAAGTAGTATAGGACTTTTGCTATGTAGTCGTCTGGAATCAGGCGGAAATCGCTTGGGACGAGACACTCATCGAATCCGTCGAGCTCGTTGTCTGAGAACCCGGCAATGTTTGTGCAGTGACCGGAGTAATGGATCCAGACGGTGTCAAGAGCCTCGTCGTAGGAGTCTATTGCAAGGTCGACTAGCGCGTCCAGTATGGCAGATGCGGTAGTCGCGGCTGCACCGATCCGGACGTCGCACTTGAACTTGTGTTGACGCATGAGGAACTCCGCCATGTTGTGCGCATCGTTCTCGCATCCTTGCAGGGATGCGGTCGTTCCTTCGTAGTTCAATCCAAACAGTAAAGCTCTTTGATTCATTGTGTTGTGTTGTGTGTCCGTGTTCGTACATTAACATGAGAACAAAATGAAATATACATGTGTCTTCACTCAAATCATCTTGTTGACAACACACATGTGTATGTTGTTGAGAATACAGTGTAAACACACATGTGTATGTTGTTGAGAATACAGTGTAAAGAGAAACGAGGGAAAACCCATTGGTTCGCAAATTTGTCTAACAAATCTGGAAAGATAATGAAGAAGCCGGAACAATCCGTGATATCTTCGTCGGAGATCGAGACTATCGTGAGCATGCACGTTCCTCCTGGTGTTGTGCGCAAGAACGTACAAGATATGTCTGTGTTCGTTGCCGCATTCACACCCCGTTAGGTGAACCGCCACACTTGCTATGAGCGTCTAGAGTTTCTCGGAGATTCGGTGCTTAGTGTAGTTATCACGTCTTACTTGTACATTCGCTACCCCTCGGAGGACGAGGGGTTCCTGACGAGCGTCCGCTCCAAGTTGGTTAGCGGCGCGATGCTTTCGCGACTCGCGGCGAATCACACTCCATTCGGTGAATTCGTTTGTAGGATCGTGGCCAGGTTCAAACTGCCCTCTGAACACATTGCTGACAAAGAGACGACTACTGACAAGAAGGTCCTGGAGGACGTGTTCGAGGCATTTCTTGGCGCGATGTTTTTGGAGATGGGGTTCGACGTCGTGAGTGCGTGGCTCGTAGGCTTCATTGAGAAGTACGTGGATTTCGCAGAGGTTATCATCAACAAACGCAGCGCGAAGCACGACCTTAACACCTTTTACCGCCAGAAGTATGGTTACATTCCGACATTCCATACCGTTTCTGAGAATAGCAACGCAACAACGCGCGTCATTACTACGACCATCCGGGACATCTACGGTGTCATCCTCGGTACGGGGTCTGGTAACAACAAAGTGGAAGCAGAGGCAGACGCTGCTGCAGCTGTGCTCTCAGCGTCGTGACCAATGGAGGGGGGGGGGGTACACTCAGACCGGTCAATAATGTTACAGTTTGTTCTCAAATAATTTTGGGACACTCTATCTGTATAAGTTGAATGATATCCCCTGAAACCAGATACATGTCGTGGTTCACTACAAATATTTTTTGAGGAGGAGTCTGAGGAACGCCCATTGTTTGTAATACAGTTGTTCTCAAATAATTTTGGGACACCTCCGCGAAAACGGAGGGACACTGTCGAAGACGACGTCTCACTCCAAGGCCCCCCAAAATACAGAACGAACGCGAGAAGCATCATCGTGACACACGCCTCTCACAGACATCTCTGAGATCAAAAACGTAGTTGAGAGTTTTAGTTGGACCGCCAGCAATACACAGGCTTGTGAAGTAGCTAGTGAACCCGCCAACCCTTTGCCGCACCTGCCGTCATCATCCCACGGCAGGTGCGGAGGCGCATCTTTCAGAATGCATGTTTTCTATAACTCGAATTGTAGTTGGTGTGTAAAAACTGGACTCGCCTGTCGACAAGTGCACGGAGTGCGTTATTGACTTCATTGAGTTGTCGCTGCAAGTTAATATTCATCTCCATAATCTCAAAACGTCCGTTTGAAAATTCAATGCGCAGCTGAATAATAGCAGCATTCAATTGCGCTTCGGTCACAACACCGGACATTCTGCAATTGGTTGTAGTAAACACAAAAACGAAATCTCTTTAAACGCCCAACATTGCCCCAAAGCAACGTAGGGGGGTGCAGGAGAATGAAGAGGTTCTCGAAAATATTCCGAGTAATGTTATTTTTTTACAAATCAATTGACGGAAAAATAAAATCCTAAACGACTCGCTAGCTACAGATAATAGCTAGAGACATTTCAAAAAAATCTCCGGGAGGAAGGAACGTCCATTGAATCACAATTCCGCTCTAGACCATGTTCCGCAACCAGTCAAAATCCGCCGGGAGGCAGGAACACTCCTGAAATGTCCCCACCACACGATCAAATGAACACATGTTCTCAATGTTTTTAGCTAGGGACTTTACGAGCACATCATCAGATCTGGGCAGCACAACAAAATCAGTTCGTGCACATCTATTGCACACATCTCTTCATCTTCGGTTGCACATAGAGCCATGGGGGGCTCAGTGGGCGTCAGGGACCTGCTAGCATGATACGTTGGCAGGGGCGGGAACTCTTCGTGCACAGGCTTCTGTTGTTCTACAACATGACCCACATGAAGTTTCTTTGAGAATCCACGCTTGCTCATCGTCATTTGCGGCTTGATGGAGATGAAGTCCATGATGGAGACTTCGGTGACCTTTGGTGGCGAGTAGGCCTCTATGACATTCTTAGAAACGCTGATGGGGATTGTCTGGGCATAAGGTAAAGTGGGGGCATCTACTTTCATCTTCTTCATCATCTTCTTCTTCTGGTTGCGAGGCAGGTACCTGTGAGTGTTCTTGATGCATCCTACACATGGCTCTTCATTGGGTAATACCCCCTTCCCGTTTCCTCTGGGGCATTGGAACCCTGAAAACTGCCCGGGGTTGTGCTTGATCCTGCGCAGATGGGTGTCGACGCAGCTCTGCGAGATAGAGAAAAAAACATGTCAGAACATACAAAGTGAAACCGCTTCGTGTACAGTATACGGAATACTAAAATGAAACCGCCTCGTGTACGGCACACCTTGCGGTGTAACCTAATGGTGTAGCAACCCACGGGGCAGTTTTCCTATTCAAAAACGTTCGATGCTTGCAACAAGGGAATATTGCAGACGCGACGGTACATGACCTCGCTACGTATTATATATTTGCACCCCGAAATAACTTCTAGTCCGGCATGTGGTAGCATGTGGTAAAATACAAATGCGAGACCCGGTTCTGGAGTGATGGTGATCTTTTCGTTCCATTCCCAATTCGGAAGTATGACAGTCTCACCCCCTTGCATATTATCGTTCAGGTACAACAAGATGGTGCAAAGCCCAGTCTCACATTCATCACGCGCATAACACGTGTCGGTGTGGATGGAAAATTCATCTCCCGGCTCATACTTTGAGAAACGGAAAAACGGGTTAATATGTGTTGGAAAATAACCACCACTACGTATGTTATTTGCAGGTCCAGAAAAGGAGAATGATGAGTATTCTTTCTCGTCATGAACCCTTGCGGGAATGACTGTGCTAATTTTATCCCACACTCGTGCTGATAGTTCTTCGCTTGTTAATGTAACACGTTTCCTTTTGCCTGCAAACATATCTCCTCCTATGTATGCGCTTTGGAACCCTTTTTGTTCTGCCAGTTTTATCCATTCTGAGCATTCGTTTGGTGTCCGCTTTATTTGAGAACAACTGTATAGTGTTCGTGTGACGTCGTGGTGTCGGAAAGAGATCGTAGTAAAATACGGTAATCTGATTCCCGGCATGGCATTCGAAATGACCCAAGATATTCCTTGCAAGGGATCGTGTTGGCATCAACGGAATAGTCTTAGAGGAGCTAATCGAAAACGTCTTAGTCAAAAACGACTCCAACGTGACAAACCATACAAGTCTTTACAAACGCGAACATCACAATGCGATTACTCTCTTCAAAAGCTACTTCACTCATTCCTCCTCACAATACCCCCCAATACTCGTGTTTGACGCTTCAGAAGATCCAGGGAGATTAACCAACAACAACAACAAAGGACTGCTCGTCAAGATCTTGGAACGGGAGATGGTCGATACAGCGTCTCTTTTTCCCAATCTCAGAAAACACCAACCGGATGGCGACACGTGCACCAATCACCGTTTGCAGGTTCGAAAACGCGTGGTCATTCTTAATATCGAATGCGCGCCCATGCACGTCCAAAAAAGCATCCGAGTTCTTGTTGATAGATACATGGACCGCGTGCAGATCACATTCACCACATCCTCTCTATCAGGAGTGGACGCCGGTCTGCAGAGCAGAGCCATGGTACGTCCCAAGATGACCATTGCCGGCGGCATCAACATTTACAAATCCCGCAAACCATCCCCACAACAAGATACCGCGCGCAGTCTTGCTCGCAAACTCATCGCTTGCAGAACTCCAAAAGAGAGAGGAAAGGTATGGATAGAAGCTGCAATATCAACCATAGGAAGGTTGTCATCCGACACGGAAGAATCCGATGGGAGCAGCAGCACGAGTGCGGAGGTCATCGAGATGGTCGCGTACATAGAACACATGTGCGCCACCGTCCACAGACGAAACAGAACGGACGAACGCTAGGTCATCGAAGCAGGCGCAGCGCTCTTCGTCGAATACACAAATACACTCGTGCAATGAAATTGAGTCGATAACAAACAAAAACAACTGTACGATGCAGATTGTTGCTTTTTGGCAATGGTGCGCATCTTGGTGGATGTTCTTGGGGGCGTACACATCGCGATCCCAAGTATTCCCACAGTTTTTGACTGCTTTTGATACGAACGAAGGATTCGTTGAACGAAAATCATTCAGAGTGTCCCAACAATATTTTAGAACAAAATGGAATTGAATGGGGCCCCGCCAAGTGAAGAAGTGAACGAGGTCACGATGGACCAATTGAGAGCGAGCCAAGTGTCGTAGCGACCACATCGTCTTGCATTGCATCTCGAATTATTCTAGTCTTCTTCGCCTGACGCTCGAGAACATGCTCATCAACTGAGTCCTTCACGACCAACCGCAACACGCGAACAGTACGCTCTTGTCCACGACGGAGAACCCGTCGAATCGCCTGGTATTCGGTCACAGGGTTCCACTGCGGACGCATCATCATCACGTTGTTGAAGGCATGCTGCATGTTCAAGCCACAATTCGCGCATTCTATCTGACATACTAGCATGTGCACGCGGGTAGTCTCACGATCCGTCCTGCACCGGTACAATGTCGAATCCCGCTCATCAATGGAGCACGCTCCGTCCAGGCGGCTCACGCAAACCTCATCCTCCCTAAATCGAGCCCCTATGAACGCCTCAGCAAGTCCATCTCCATTATCCAGTTGCAAAAAACCACCACCCCGCTGCAGGAATCCTCGTTAGGCATCGATGCTGAAACATTCCTTGACGTTTCGAGGAGGCGCCTACACTCTCCAGCAACCGCATCGAACTTTGCGGAACTCGATGAAAATACCAAACCTTGCGAAGATGACGCAATGAGAGGGTGTGTGGCGGCCTGGCGTAGACGCAACACTCGCATAAACGCCATACTTGATGCGCACGCCGTCGCGACGATATCCAATTCCTTTGATGTAGACGCTGAATATTCCTCCTTCAGCTTATCGTAATGAGCGCGCGAAATGACATCCAACGTCACAAGTCGTACCTCTATGTCAGAATTGACATCTGCCAGAGCAACCACCGCTTCGTCGACCTCACTTGAGGGCGACGCATCTTCTTTTGCAGGTTGCTCCACCACCAGAGGGACAACGACATGGTGGTGCATGACGCGCGCGTCCCGGAGTATCGCAACGTCTTGTGCATGCACGCCCACGAAGCGAGCGAGACAAAGCACGTCTTTGTCCCGGTTGTGAACCGGAGTGGCCGTGACTGCCCAACGGATCGAACTCTGAGAGGCCACGTGCACACAGGCGCGATACAAAGCCGTGCCCTTGTTCCGCATGACGTGCGCCTCGTCCACCACGAATCGCCCCCATGTCACGTCACCAAACTTAAGATAGTGGTTCCGAAGAACACAGTGTGTGGTGATCATGACCTTGCGATCAGCAAGAAAGCTAGTCGGGTTCGATACGAAGAACCCGCCGTCTACAATGAGTGTGGGAAATACACCCGTAACCGCACGGACCGTAGGAGGCCACTCTGACAAGACCATCCTCGGCACTGCGATGAGGCATGGGAACATGTCCTTTCGGAGAGCCATCAACTCGCACATCAATCGCCTCTTTCCGAAACCTGCATCCTCTGCAAGGATTCCACCGAGGACGCCAGGAAAACTAGAACGAGTAGCACAAGGCACATCTTCACGGTCCATCATCCATTCCAGTACTTGCTCCTGCTCAGGAGTCAATTGCGGCAACTCTGAACACATGAATAAAAACAGAGCATATTCGCCTATCCTCCTTTTCCCCAACCAACATATTTACACTCGAATACGAAAAAATAAATCATTCAACCATGCAGCTACACTCGACGGAACCACGGACCTGTATCTGGTTTCAGGGGATATCATTCAAATTATACCCAAAATTATTTGAGAACAACTGTATGATATCACAACAAGAAACGAACCTCCATCTCGATGGTGACAAACAAATATTACCCACCTGATCAGCATTGACCCATCTATGTAGTGAGATCTCGGACACGTTGTATATATTACAAACCTTCCTCAGACTCCTCAAAAAATATTTTGAGAACAACTGTATACACACTCTTACTTACCGATGGATAAGAATACTTCAACAAGTACAATGAAAAAATCAACTACACGACCTCGCACCTCAACAACCGCGAACTCGAAGACATCTGGAACAACCGCGAACTCGAAGACATCTGGAACAACCGCGAACTCGAAGACATCTGGAACAACCGCGAACTCGAAGACATCTCCTCTGGAACAACCAGGCCCTCCTCTGGAACAACCAGGCACTCCTCCGGAACTACCAGGCCCTCCTCTGGAACAACCAGGCCCTCCTCTGGAACAGCAAGGCCCTCCTCTGGAACAGCAAGGCCCTCCTCAGGAACAGCAAGGGCCTCGTCATCAGCATCTACAACACGATCAACTTCTAGAACCGGTCATCTGCTCGGTTCCACCGAGCGACGGGATGTGTTTAAGAAATGCACAGAAAACAACTTGGACGATCGTAAGAAGTATGAGGTGAGCAATGTCAAATACGTTGAAGCCAAGCTTTCACAATCCCAAATGAAGAGTATCATGAAATGGGCACTAGACAAGTGGAAAACAAATGAGAAAGTAGAGGTCAACTTAAAGACGCACAAAGGGATGAAGACTCTCGAGGAAGAACTCCTGTGCCGTTTCTTGCGACCATCCGAACTCATCAGGCTCATGTCCATGATGGACACGTCAATCTTCATTCGCGAGGTCACTGTGCCTATAAAACCAACTATTTCGGCTGAAGATATAGTCGGGCCCTTGGGAGATCACGCGTACACGCTAACTGAGAAGTTTGACCTAGTGTACGTGTGGTACCACTCTAAAGACGATAAGCTCGTCATGTACGCGGTTGAACATGGATACAAGGGGGGTGAAGGAAAGAGGAAAATCGAACGAGCCATCAAGTTCCTAGAAGGTAATGGCTTCGTCAACCCCGACGAAAGCATCGTATGGAAGATGAAACACACGCCTGTCCAACCAGGGTCAGCTGCAGACAAACACCTCAAAAACCTTACATGACGCATTGCACATCAACAAAGACGTTGTGTTCTTTTGGACCACGTGGGAAGATGCGATCGCTTAAGTGTGGCCGTACACAATGAGCTATGTTCTGTCGAGTGTAAAGTATCAACAATAACTTCTTCCACAAGATGATGCATCCAATGCGCATGCAAAGCAAGTGTAAATGATCTAAACGACCTATACATCCCATTCAATCCGACAATGGCATGCGAATCATTCTGTGCATTGTGCCACTTTCCGATGAAAGCGACACAAAAAAGCGTACAACTCGCATGCTGCCAATCAGAATGTCACGATAAATGCATGAACGCGGCCATACAGACGCGGGACAAGTGCCCCAAGTGCGATGAACCCTTCTCATCAGCGGATGCGATGACGAGTGATGATGATCTGCCACACAGAGCCAATACCGATGGAAAAGACGATGATGCGCATGAAGCGGATCTTGTTCCTCAAGACGAAGACATACGTCGAGTATCGTCGGATACCCAAAACAAGAGTATATCAAACATCATTGCACGTGTGTCGGCAGCTATGAACGCGACCTCTTCCGTGGTGTCGGCAGCTATGAACGCGAAATCTTCCGTGGTGTCAGGCAGCGGTTCAACGTTTAGCGAGAGGATGAGAATACGGAAAGGGACAGATGAGTGATCCCATCCCGTCGAGAATCGTTCAAAAATCAAGGACGACATTCATCACTACAAGGATGAAGAAACCTCTTCGATGAAGGGTGATAGTGGGCGAAAGGATGACATCACACAACTTCACCACCTCCATGAATTGATCGTGGTATGTTGCGCAATGTCATTGTTGCTGTGGTTATTTTTCTCGAACGGCATCTAAAAATCGTTCGCGTCTTCAAGGAATGCGTACCCCCTTGCCAACTCATGAGAACACGCCACCTTATTTCCCTGAGGAGGACGCTTCCCACGCTTGCTCACAGTAGCAGGGGAAGATGCTGATCTGCGCACAGGAGCGAGATCCAACATACGTTGATCATACATATACTTGTCGGAACGGAGACACGTGACATCATTCCAAACACCCTCGAGGGTATCGATCATGCGAGCGGAGAAATCAGTATCAGCATGCACCTTGACGGTGCTATGCTTTCGAACCTTCCACCATATGATATTCACACGGTACGAGTTGTCAAGTGAGGACGACTCCGCATCCACGAATACGCGAAGGTGATCGAGCAACGATTGGGGTGATGAATCAGATTTCCCACCACTCACAATATGATTGTCTCTGCCGAAACAGGGTGTATACACGTAGGACGGAGGCTCATTGCTACCATGCTTTATCTTCTCTACAAATACACCACGGAAAGCGGACTTCATAATGGACTCGTCACGCGAGATTTCTGCGAACTCAGCCTCTATCTCTTCCTCTGATTGAAGGATGTCGAACTCGACCTCAAAGTAATCGCACTCGAGCAAACCGGACACCGCCAACTGACCCTGAATCTGGAGGGTAGTACTGCATCGGTACGGTACCGTCGATCTTTCGACGCCATGGACACTTGATCTCGAGCATCACGCCATCCTCGGTCACGCCGTCAGGAGAGGCGCCTAGGAATGACTTCGATGCATGGCGGAGGAGACCGAACTCGTGCACGAGAACGTCCGTGTTCAAGGTACTATACAAGGAACATGCGACAGGCTCGAACATGATGCCCCACCGGAGAGGAGGAATAGAACAATCGAATGGTTTTGGCAGCACGTGCCCACACTTCTTCTCAAGAAAGTCGCGATATGTACCAAATTTACCAAGACCCACAGCTTGACCAAAGTCACTCGCTGTTATCATCGTATCGCGAATTAAGTACCACGGAGGAGTACGTTGAGGAATACCGGGCGACTCAATCAAAGCACGCAGCGTCTGGCGCGCAACTTTGACATACCGAGTACGCTCTCTTATATCTGACTCATGGACATCACGCCCCATTGCGGCAGAAGCAATCAAATGCAAAGCAGCACCGCTGCCCTCACCACAACCCATCGCACGCATCAAGCGGTCGATACATGCCGATTTATCCTCCGAGCCACGGATGCAATGGGACGAGATGCTCTCAAGCACCTGATCCTCGGGAATGAGAGGGGGGATCGGAGCCATGTATATAAATTATCAGCAGAAAGGGTTCGAAGTAATTGTTTTTTTTATTGAATAACAATTCCGCTTTAAGCATACAGTTGTTCTAAATAATTTTGGGACACAGACGGTTGAACGGTTTACCAAAGAGGCGACTCTGAATATTTCGAGAACCTCTTCAACTTGCTACGTTGCCCAAAAGCAACGATCTGCAGTCTGGATGATTATAATGTGGGGTTTCGTTTTTGAACCGTTGTTTTTTTAGTACTTGATACGGCAACCTTTCTAAATATGAAGTCTCGAGCACAGTTTAGAACATCGTCATCTGTCATCGAGTACGCGCAAAGGTTATGAAACAACGAGGTAGTAGTGATACAGTTGATGATAAAAGAAATGCTATATAGTCCGCACTCGCTGCCTCCGTACTGCTTCTGGATCGTGTTCCAATCTATGGGGACGTCTGTGCCGGCGACAAAACGCTTCATGAATTGCAAAATAGGAGCAGGTGGCTCTTTGCCAAGGGAATCATAGTAATACAACCCGTAGCGATGGGGCTTAGATCGGTCGATGCAACCGTACATGGCAGCCCAGTGAGAACCACCCATCCACGACGGGTCCATGTTTACAACAACACCAAAGTCGGTCTTGCCACCAGTTGTCTCTGAAAAAGTATTCGCATGAATATTGCAAAGCTCAGGAACCACGGAAATGCAACGCCTCCGCATATACGCGTCTTCCGGGGGGCGGAAGGAGTCATCAACAACCGTGTCGTCGATTGCAGGATCCTGAAAGTTTAGAGGATGGACACCTAAAAAACGAAAGTGAGGATGACTGTCCTCGTACTGATCCAACACGTTCCAAATATCGAAGGTGTCCAGCAAATGATGAGGCTCTCCATCGCTCCACGTAGGACGAAATGCGGGAGAGAATGAACGAGGGATATGGGGTTTTTTCTGCAACCACTCAACTTCCTGACCGAGAGACGTGCCGAAATGTTTGTGCAACATGGCTGAAAATAAATACAGGTTGATTCCCGAAGAAGAACTTGTATCACCAATAGACACATTCAATCCGGAACGTTTGGCAATTGTTTCCAATTGTTTAGGGCAGAAACATGTATCCGTATTCGATACTTACTTTGAATGCGAAGGATGACAACGACTCATGGGTTGTGAGTTACTTACATTTGGTCTCAAATATTTTTGGTACACTGTAATGTGAATTATTATAGTCGGCGGAACAGTAAAATTAAACATATATCAGATGGAAATAAATGTACGACATCGCCGTTAGAAAATTGGCGTTGACTTGGGTGTGTTAAAAAAGAACATCAGTCGATCAACTCGGAACGGGACCGCTGCTCCGCTCTCACAATCGCAAGGCTGCAATGCATGGAACTGCTGGGTCTAGGGAGACTGCTTCCATTGAGATATCAACACCGAGAAATCCCAATTCCGCTCCAGACCATGTTTCGCGAACAGTAAAAATCCGACGTGAGGCAGGAACGCCCAATTACTCCCAAAAGCGGTTTCATTTTAGTCTTCCATCGATCATTTCAAACGCCGCAAGCTCTGTTGTTCGGTAACCTCTCTAGAAGAGTATATAGCAGTTACAATATCGTCTGCAAATTGAGCGTCATTCGGAAAAAACGAGGAAATGCGGTCCCTGATATTCGTCTTAGACACTTGAGGACGCACGTAGTTCGTTTTGTAACGAATGCGACCACTCTTTGTGTTCAGGTCCTCTATGTCGTGGTGATCCATGAAGCCAATAATACGCTGGGTCAATTTCTGCTTCTCCAGTCTACGGTCCCGAATCGCATGCTGCAAGGTCTTGATGCTATCATCAAGCTCAATCCATGTACACACATCGGACTTGAAATCATCTAACAAATAGGGACCCGCAGATACTTGAGACGAAGACGCATCAGCATCGCCTTTGGTATCTAAATTGCCTTCGGCATCTTCGCCCTCTGAATCTTCTCCTTCCTTTCCTTCAGCATCTCCGTCGGCATCTCCTTCGCACTCAGAATCTTCTCCTTCGGCATCTCCTTCGCCCTCAGAATCTTTTCCTTCGGCCTCACTGTTTATGTTGTTGTACAGTTCACGTGTCGAGATCTTTGTCTCATCCGTATCATCATCTCCTGAAACACGATGGTGTTGCATCAGTGTATATGTGTACAAACGTTACTCCTTTACAACAAGTTTTTTTTATGCAGTGTACACACAAATTGTGGGACACCTTACCGGTACCTTGAATGTTTTGTAAACTTGCCAAACGTCAGTAGCCTTGATATCCTATCCTATTGAACAGCACAGAGTGGCTCAAAATCAGCATCTGACGGGCAGCCTTGGTTGTCGGTTGGTAAAAATCGGCCGGGAGGCAGGAACGCCCATTGTGTCCCAATATCAAATGTCCCTAGCTGTACGTGACTCTATAAAACTCTCTGACGTCCTTGAAAAACATAATATTTTTATTGTCATCACCACCATCAATCACATGAAACGACGCCGTGCCACGAAGAATCGTTAGGGGCTCATCAGAAAAAAGAAGAATGTCTGCCAGCCAATACACGTCATCATCACGAACGCTACGTTTCGGAGTTCTAATGATTCCGTAAATCATCGCAACCACGTCTTTTCGCGCAATAGGAACGTTCTCACGCGGACGCGAAGCAGTCGATCAAATGGATGACAAATGAAACAATAACTGCAAATTTGCGCGTATGGCCATAGAAACGTCACGCCGCAACACATCTCTCACCATGTCGCGGGAACGCAAAGCGCGCTCCCATGGGGACATGAAAACTCTGTCGTCAACGTGATGTTGGAATTCGTCAACGTAAACGAACAACCCACCGCCGCTCACAGACTTCGAATTAAGTAAAAAATGTATCATCGAAGATTTCGGAGACAACATCTGAACTCGAAAGCCGTTGTTCCCATTACCTAAAAAGACCTCTGCAATCAAATGGATACGAAGGGGACTACTCTTCACATGACTGTTGTTAACAGGAGGATGTACGCCTTTCTGCAACTTAGCAAGAGATTGTCGAACCGCGGTCACAATAAGCGGGGGGGGTACATTAGAATTATCATCAAGAGGAATGAAATGCTCAAGTGAAGCACGCTGCTCCCCCCGAATACCCAAACGTTCCACAACTGAACGTCCGCCCACAAATTGTTCAAGTAGAATGCAAAACGAGCTCGCACGTTCGAGAGTGTGCAGAGAAGGCAAGTGGATTCGAGTTTCTGCGTTGCTTGTTGAGTTATCATTACTACTACTACGACGACGAGATACACAGCCGCCTCCTACGGATAAGGTGACCGTCAACCGACCCGTTATGGTGCCCATCAAATCGGCGATCGCATCGACATCGGGGCGAGAGAGTGCGAGGTTGTTGTCCTCCTCCAACGCGACAAGGAAACGTGAGAACGCTCCGAAAATGCAGAGCTCACGTATTAAGGCGGTCCAAGTTGCGTCCACAGCCTCGGAGTCGTACTCCTTAAGGAGCTGTGAACGAGATGCCTTCCCCAACCAAGGAAGGAGAATACGGTCCAATCCGAATATGGTCGCGTACGACCCGGATCGCATATGCACAAGGAACGCTTCGAAGATAGAGGGGGATGACAGAGCATCACGCGCGTCTCCTCCACGCATGAACCGCGCGCACACATAACCATCCCCCATGGCAACGAAGATCCCGGGCGATTTAACCAACACATCGTGCACAGAAAGGAGAAATACCTGCACGTCGCCTGAAGTATACACATCAGCCAAAGCTCTAAGAAGACTTGTATCTAGAGGGGTACCAGAAGATCCAACACGAACAATTATAGAAGTGTGGTCCTCGTCGTCTTGTGAAGAAACAAGGACCGAATGCAAGGCACCTAGACGCCCATTGACAGGAAGAGGAACGACACCACTATGCATGACATACCGAGAAAATGATGTAATATTGCTACTACTATGAGACGATACTGCAACATGTTTTTCGTCAGTCCTATTTTTAGTCTTACGGTTGGTGCTACCAGTAATATTGTTGCTACTTGTCTTACCAGAACCTCCTCCTGCGTCCTTGGCTTCGCACTGGTCGACGCGTTTCCCAGGTTTGTTGAAGCAGCACGGTAGACACAACCCCGAAGGATGATTGGATGGATCCAGAAACCCGACGTGCCGATGATTCTTGTTACTACTGGGTAGTTGGGGGTCGCCATTTTTTGACTTCCTGAAGTATTTGCTGTCGTACTAGATAGGTTCCTCTGCAGGTCCACCAGGACACCGACCCCCTGCGCTGACCAGTTGATCACGTGTCATGCTCACGCGACTCATCGGACACCACACAGTAGGGCAAATGTAAATGTTACGCGCAGATGTCTCCTTAGAGCTTCCATAAGCAATCGCACGGTCGCCGTATGAGTTTGAGGGTAGGGCGTCAAACTCCTCGCGCGTCACCACAACAGGTTGACGTCTGTCCACATGAGGACACATCTTCGAGTACGTTGTGCCGGAAAATAGATTGGGGTCAGCGCGATATAGACTCTCCAACAAAAAACTGCGAGGAACACTACTATCACCGTTTTTGGTAACGTAATTAGATCTTCCGCTACGAGAACTTCCGGTATGCAAATTCTTTTCTTGAGAAGCTTCTTGCGAGAGGGAGCCAAACAGCATATCTGCCTCCGAATTCAAGAAGTCGCCGTAACTATTATTTGCGACATTCAATAACTCGCCACCACCACCTACTTGTAACATAGATGCCGATAGTTCTGAAATACGCACCCTTCCAATGATACCGGCGATCCGCATCATTACATGCGGTCGCGCGTTCTCAAGCGTGATCGAGTACGAGAAGGCGCCACGAGACTGAACTTGGAGCATCGACTCCATGGTCAAGGCACTAACGACACTCGATGCATCACTACTACTACGATCAGCATCGATCGCCTCCTCGCACTGGTCCGGTGTCAAGTGATCGAAACGGGATCGAATGAGTCTAACAGCATCGGTCTTAGAAAGCTAACGCATGTTTGCAACTGCTTTAAAGAGGTTTCGGGGGTCCGTGTACCTGGAAACTCCACGATAAGAGAGCACTTGGGATTTTGAAGGAGGAGTGATTGCGTCAAAGTTCAAGATGTCTTCACGAAGGTCGTTCACCAACTTCCCGTGTTCTCCACTGCGGTCCTCGACCGAAATAACGTACCGAGAGTCACGTGCATCCCACTCAAGACTAGAATCACCAACGGAAACGAGTGGGCGAACACGTACTGGGCAATCAATGCGATCGAGGGCGTCGTTCGCTTCCCCGATGCACACCATGTTCACTAACCGGACCGCATCCGGAATTCTCGAAGCATCCGGGATTCGCTGGAATGATACATTGACGGAAAGGTCGTCGTCAAAGCTAACGATCGCCACTCCCCCACCAACGCTATCCAGTGACACGAAATGCGCGCATGCAACAGTCGATGAGGGAGGGCGGCGCAGCCAACGAAAAACCTGGCGAAACATGGCAGGGTCCTCATAAACCGTAGTAGACGACGCACCTTTAATGAAACTGACCGGCCCAGATTGTCAACTACCCCATTCATCAACTGCACAGCATACAAATCTTTGAAATCACCACTTCCACTCATTAACCGACCAAATATGGCAGGTATCGTGTCAGAGAAGAGACCTCGGATCGAAGGAAGCATTCGGTAGAAAGAAGGCGATGCTCGAGCAACTGCAACGACGCTCCTGACTTCGATGGATACTACCTCAACAAGTGGATTGGAAGGGTTGGGGGCGATGATGACACCAGGTCCGACACTACTACTACTACTACTAGTAGTAGTAGTACTAGTAGTAGTAGTACTAGTAGTACCAACACGAGATGGTGTTAATGGAAAGTATTTGAGAACAAACCTTCTAGATGGCGACGACTTGTGCTTGCGCTTACCCAGCACGTCCTCTATTGTGGCGAAGTTCACAACCATGAGTCTCGAGGATTTATCGATGCCCAATGTAAGCAAGTCACCGATTGTCTCGAACTCGAAGGGCGACTCAGCTACCTTCAATCGTGAATAGGAGGAGGACCATGCGTCCGGGTCCTCCTCCCCCCTCTCCACAAGAGGTAATTGTGGTTCAAATGGGTTCACGCTCCAAGCGTTTAGGAGAACATCTGAAGAGGTTGTCTGCTGGACGTAGCGCACTCCCATGCGCCGGTAAGCAACCGACCCTTCGGATGCAAAGAAACGCATAGCGGCAGAAGTGAAATGCTGAAGAGAAACATGGTCCAAAACAACTATCGCATTCTTGTCGTTGGGCCCCACAACAACGTCCAATGCGCGAAGCGCCTTATCGGACAAGGGCTGTTCATGCATAGCCAACAACATTTTGTATACGCGCTCTCGCAAAACGCGGCCATTTAAGACATCTCCAAAGCGAGGGTCCGAGTTTGCGCGAACGTTGGCCATGATGTGCGAGACCACGTGGTCAAGATATGGATTGTCCAGGTACGCTCGAAGTGTAGTGTCCCCTCCTCCGCGTACGGTGATAGTGCTAGAAACTTCTTCGTTAGGCGAATAAGAAACCCAGAAACATACGCCCTCATTCGTGCGGGCATGTCCTGACCGGACGAGTGCGCCACGCAGAGCGCGAACGGAGAGCCTATGGCAATCAAAGCCTGGAGGCAGCCCGATACTAACCGGTGTCGACGACGAAACGGATGTCCATTTCCGCAATACGAACGGGGAAGAAGATGAAGAAGATGCAGGAGAGGATGAAGAGGACTTATTTTTCTTATTTTTCATTAACAAGTGTGAGGACAGGACAATCAATAAAATGAACTACTGTTTTTTTATACGGTTTCCCACAGTTCCCCACTGGGGCCATGTTCGCATCGTGTAAAAGAATTTTCAAAGAGGACGTTTCTGTGACAAAACGACATTATTGACCGGTCTGAGTGTAACATTGTTTGTATCGACGAAGCAGGATTTACGCTGGCGAACACAGCAGATTCAGTTGTTCTCAATTAAAGCCTGTTATCAATAAACCCTAAACCCTAAACCGGGCCACGGAGATTAAAAAAAAATGACGGGTAGCAATAATTCATGCCATAATCTACTTGTAGATGCGGTTGCATCGGCGATGAGTAAGCGCTTCTCGAGACTCTTTAACATTTCCTGGGTCGGCGCTCTTCTCGTCGGGGATCCTTAGCTTCTTGTAGGAGGCGTCGGGGATCCATAGCTTCTCGTGGAGGCGTCGGGGATCCTTTTATGCATGACATTCTGCAGCAGGAATTGGTTGCTTCTTTAGCAGGGCGTTGTGCTCTGCCTTGACATTCTTCAGTTCGGCGTATTGGGTGAGGATCTGGTTGTTGAAACGCAAGCTAAGCGTGTTGATCTCGTCGACGAGCATGTCCATGTCGTTCTCGACGTTGGGGGTACCGTCAAGCGAACGTTGTGGATGATGTCGTCCACGTTCTCGCCGATCAGTTCGTGAAAACCTGGTGCGGGATTGTCGCACGCGTATATGTGGCACTTATCAAGTGGTAAGATCTTCGTGCAGGGGAGGAGCTCTTGCTGTGGTTGGTGCACGGCGAGTTAGTCCACGCGCATTGGTGGGCAACTTCCTCGACGACCGCGTAGTGCACATTGCAAGCGTTAAAGACACTGTTCCCCGACACTATCGTGTTGGGGTTGCAGCTTAATACGGTGTTGTGGCACCTACCGCAGACGGTCGAGCGTGGCAGCGAGTTTCGGTGGTAATCTGTGAGGACATTGTGAGATCTGAATGAATGAATGAATGAAGATTCGTTGTGAGTACAGGGCACTCAATCGGTTTCAATTTTTTTTCTGCGGTCTGGATGATCATAAGGTTGTGTCCCACTTTATTTGAGAACAACTGTTAATGACCAATTGTACAACAGGATACAATGTACAAAAATGAGCAAGAGGTACGTTGTAATTGGGCTCAGCCCATGTACTTGTCGTACAACAACGAATAATTGTCAATCTTCGTTGCATCCTCGTCAACGTCGTCTATTCTCAGCAACGCACAGAGACACGCGGTTCGTAGTCGCATTCAAAGAAGACGAAGTGCGTTATCGCGGAACACGTCGCGTCATTGTGGATGCAGGGGAGATGTATCAAAATGTCGCTCATGTCAACAACAGGAACAAGGACCCTCTTCATTAAAAAGAGGGGGTATCCGCCTGGCCACCGCCAACAAGAAGGACAGTAAGATCCCGCCACCTCAAGAACACCAATACTTGAGCATATATCGCGAACCGAATTCGATGACATGCCACACACACACGCATGCTTGGTACAATATGTGTCAGCCACGTGTTGGACGAGGACGACGACGTCATCTTTCCTCTCATGCAGTGTGCGGAAACCCAACTTGAATAATTTTGAACGGTGTGTACATCACCTGTCACGCGAGAGTCGGCGGCGGCAACATCTTTGGAGGAGAGGAGGATGTCTGAATATTACACTCATGAGTACGGTGGTGCACCTCCAAGTAAACAACGGTCTTGGACAATTACTAATCCATGGGTCAATGCTATCGTCCCATGTTGTTGTTGTCTTAAAGACCCCGTAGTATACGAAGAACACAAGCACAATCACAGAATGGACCGTATCGCGTGCTTGCTAGATTGAACGACGCCACTTAGAGAAATATACAACAAGCACTCCCCACCCCCTGATAACTTTATGAAGGTCCGTGCACAAAGGTGTTTTGAGGAGTTCGAAAAAGAAATCAAATCAAGACTGGAACAGAACAAGAAATCGTTGATACGATCGCAAGACTTTCGTATTCTGCTGAAAACATTAAAGATCTGGAACCAACTAAGACATTATCATTGTGCGCGAAACAACTTGCATGGGAAGAGGTAATCAAAGCCATCCTTACACTCAGTCCTCATGAATAATGTTACACTCAGTTGTGTACAACAATCGACCGTCTGTCCAAGTTGTACATAGAGAATTGGAATTGATTCAATATACTGTAACATTATTGACCGGTCTGAGTGTAACCAAGCAGCAGAAGATTTTGCTGCATGAACTCACAATCACCAAGGACAGCTGCCAGTCAATGCGCCTGGGGGTCACTGCTCAGCAACTACCATCTGAAGCAGAACGATTCATATGAGATACTGGTAACCAGCCTCATGAAGATGCACTTGCACGCAGGGCACGATGATGTTTCTGAGCTGCCACGGTCCCAGCACAAAATTTAGGCATGTGCAGATGTTCTTTCAAAGGGTGTTGGCGGTGGGCTGGTTTGTATTGTTGCAGAGCCAAAACAACCATCTTTACTGATTGAAGCGAGAGCGCGTGGAGAACAGCCCACATCGCTGGCATGCAAGCTCGTCATGACAGGACTGCGGAGTTCATGATCTCTGGTGCAACAGGTCAGCTTCCAGTGGAATGTAAACACTCAGGCAACGACAGGTGCGCGCAGGTGTACCTATTTTTGGGCGCGTTCGGGCGAGATATTGAGTATTTGGTGTTGTTGGTGGCCCCTGTTTCCCTGAAATCATGGCATGTGACTGCGGAAAGTCAAGGCATTACTAACAGTATACCCCAAAGGGGAGTTGGTACGCAATTCAACCCCCAAAAAGTTGTGGTCCTTTGTCAATTCTGAGAACCCAGGAGGAAGCAGCCATCAGCAGCAAACAGTTAAAGTAACACGGAAGCAGCGGATGAAAGCCAAGATTGGAGTTGAGAGGAGGCATGTTGTGTAGGTGAACATACCGGTGCAGGTCAAGCTGCTGACGGGCGTGTCATGAAAAGCGCGGTCCGTGGTTGCTACACTGCTCTTGACCTGCACCAGCGCAACTCTCATCCCAGGCCGAGAATGATGCTCGCTACGCGAGCCTAGCCCCTTTGGTGCTTATTCGGCGGCATCAAAAAGGCAACACAGACATTATATGCAAGTCAAAACAGGCCCTATGACAACCCATGAGACAACATGCAGCTGATAAAGAAACCCTCATGCACGCCAAGACACAACTGCAACCATTAACGCCTCATCGCCCTTATGCTCCAAGCTGGTGAGGCAAGTCGGGGTCACCTTCATTCATGTGCACTCATGCAGGCTCTTGTGATTGAACATTGTAAACCGTTGAATTCTTGGTGACTAAACATTTAAAACGTGAATTATTGGTTGTAAAATGTGCAATGTATGAAGTAAAACAACTTTCCAGTAAATTTGCACCACCCCCGACATACCGAAAAGCTTTTCGCAACGCGACAGTGCTAGGTCCCGGTATGTACGTAGGCTCTGTGGACCAAACGACCGACGCAAAAACAGCGCACGCGTTCACACCACGATTCAAGACGACGACACCAACCATGCTGTGATGAAAACAAGGACGACCGAAGATGATGATGCTTTCACGCACCATCAGCGATCGTCGAAAGCGGTATCACACGACCAGGCTTCCGTCGCGCAGATGCTGCTAATGTGCGCATTGAGATGGCGCACGACTCGACTGTGCACATACCGGCATTGTTCAAAATCTTCGACGAGATACTCGTGAACGCACTTGATCAGGTGCAAGAGAACGATGCAGTCCGCCGCATCGATATTAGCTTCGGACGGGCCACGGCTTCATCGAGTGCGTAACGATGGATTAGGGCTCTGCCTGTGGAGATGCACCCGGGAACACCGAGTGCTAACCACGAGACCTATCTCGGGACACATGCTCACGTCAGCCAAAACTACGACGATGCCATGGAGAGACCATTGGCGGACAGAATGGCATCGGACTGCCAAGGTGCAAAACATCTTATCGGAATGGTTCGAAAGTAGAGAGTCGACGCCCACGCCGCTCAAGTAACCCAGGGTTGAGGGAAAATTCGCGCACGCTGCCACCCACAATCTCCACAGTGCCGCCAGGACGAAGGAAGGAATCCAAGCCTTCGTCCGCGTCGATTCCTCCCCGACGACAAACGCTTGGAGGGCTTCAGCTTTCCTGAGGATATCCTAAGGTCATGGAGACGGCGCGGCGTACGGAAATTGCAGCGCTTCCCGCCCACTCGCCGTGACGTCACATTTAACGACCCTTCTTGCATCGGTCTTCGAGCCGTACGCCCAACATTAACACGGTAAAAAACACGGAATCGAACTGTCTTCGACAACCTGAAGATGTTAGAGGGATCGCATGGTAGGTGGGGGCGACAGCTATCGACACCGGGTTCCAACAAGGGCTAGTTCGTTAACGGCCTGAACACCGTACGGGAGGCAGCACGTCGAAATACATTACTACAAAACATATGCAAACGCGTGTTGAGTACCGGCTCGCAACACTAGCCACAAGATCGGACGCTTTTCAAACAGTTCGTCAAACCGCAGTCGTCAGAGAGAGCCTTTCACCCTTTTTCCCTTCGTCGGGCGACCATCCCAACCCGACGACGTTGATCGCAGGCCAACAAATAAATCCTCACCCACCGGCGGACCCGTTCGGAGGACGAACAAGAAAAATCCTATCATAGGTATCTCGAACGTTTCATCGGGCGCCTCTGCAAAGCTCGACGGATTCGTGGAGGCGAGTAAGCGCACTAAGCGGTGGCCCAAGGAACGCGACACCCGCAAGGACAGACGGCGCGAGAAGCGAAGCTTTTATATGGCGATCAAAAAAGCTAGACGGTTGGGGGTGTGTGTTTTGGGTGGGTTTGTTGGTTGGGGGTGGGGTTTGTGTGCGGTGGTTTGGGTTTTTTGTGGTGTGGGGGTTGGTTGGGCGGGGGGGGTTTGTGTTGTTTTTTGGGGTTGTGGGTTGTGGGTGGGGGTGGTGGTGTGGTTTGGGTTTGTTTGGGTGTGGTGTGGTGTGGTTGGTGGGTTGTTTGTTTTGTTGGTTTGGGTGTGGTTGTGTGTGGGTTTTGGTGGTTGGTGGTTGTGTGGGGTGTGTGAGGGGTTGGGGTGTGTGGTCTGTTTGTGTTTTTGTGTTGGTGTGTGGGTGGTGGGTGGTTTGTGTGGGTTGTTGTGGTGTTGGTGGGCGGTGGCCTTGTGGGGTGGGGTGGGGGACCCACACAACACCAAACAAAACAAACCAATCCCCCCCCCCAAAAAATACAAAACCCAACCCCCGAACAAACACAAACAACGCCGAGTGGGCGGGGAACGGCCAAAGAGGAGCAGTGCACGCTCATCCTCCGGAGGGTGATGCGCACAAGGCAATGGCAGCCTGGCCTCGCTGCCGTAGGAAGACAAACCCTCTATGGCGTTCTACCCCTCTACCCGTAAAAGTTTATGAAGTGTGTGACGCTCCTCAGAGCGAATCTCCGCCACGAGGAATCAGCCCAACATCAAGTCGAGAATGGGTTCCAAAGCGGAGCGTGCACGGGGAACTCGTCAAGGTCTAAGAAACGGATCCTCATTGGTCCTGATCCGCTCAGGTTTGTCGACGGCGATACATCAAAGGGCTCGTCTTCAACCTCTTCCCCCGGCTCTGGCACGCTATCGCCAATCGATGGGTTTCATGACATCATGCTCCACACCAATCGTGAAGTGAAGGTCACGGACAACATTTAGTAAGCAGAAGCAAAATTCGTTACTCTTTTACAATATTCGGAACTTTGAGCGTGGGACGAAGAGAAGAAAGTCCGAACTCCTCCAGAAAGTCGTGGACTGCAAAGACTACAAGGGGCTGCGCTGAGGACATGACATCAGAGGAGGCGAGCGTGAGAGAGTATTCCGAGAATGCGCATGTAACTACCCATCGCAGACGAGAGAGAACGTGTTCCCGGCAGCGATCTCCAGATCGTTGGAAAGCGTCTGGCGAACGATAATCGGAAGCTGTGCTAAATCCTCGACAACCAAGACACGCTGGACTACCAAGCCATCGCAGCAGCTAGGGGGTGCTACAGAGACTTTTTTTTTTACATCGACAAGATCTGAAACCTTTTGAAATTACGAACGTCCTCAGGTCTGTACCATCCGTTGTTGGACGTCTAAGGTGTCCGCGCCAAAGTCTCTCGGTTGCTTCACGCGATTGGTCCCTCGAACGACAAATACCCGGAAAACGATCGCTCAGCATTGCGGCTTACGTTTGCGAGCACTCCCTCTTCCCCCACGGAGGCGTCCATGGGGCACCATCATCGCCTATGGCCAAAAACTTCGTGGGTGCCTGCAACAACCTGACCTCTGCAGCCCATCGGACAGTTCGGAGCGCCCTAGGAGGTGGGGTCGGACCACGCTTCACTCGTAATCCACACTTGTCTAGAGCCGGACGCGCGCCCTTCCCCCCGGGAGGCGGACGCGTCCTAGAGTACCTAACGGACGCCGGGACGAGCGGGAGCCCCGGTTCTTACGCCCTCGCTCATACCGTCGTCGCTCGCTACTGGGAGCGACGGCATCGGAACAGATACAGCACAACATCCCATGTTTCGCTCCCAGCGACCTCTTGATGCGATCCGAGAGAAGCTTTGCGGAACAGAACGATCACAAGCTGAAACCATGGTTAGCAAGGGCTTCGTGGGAAGTGGGGGGCCATTTCGCAGTGACGGCCGCGAGCCCGCGAGGTCATACCGGAACGTTGGTGAAGGGATGCTCGACCAAGGCGCGCATCACGAGCTCGGTAGGCGTATGGATCGACGACTTCAAGGAGACGCTCGAGAAACTTCGTGGGGATAACGCCACGGGTGTTCAAGGGTTCCGAACGCGAGCCCGGAGGACAATGTACGCTTTACATCAGTTCTCGAAACTCGCCACGGCATCCTCTTGTCTCAGGTGGAATAATATCCAGATCGAAGCACGATGACGAATAGGATACAGAGACACCGTGAATGGGTCTCACGGTCTGGAGATAAGTCAGATGTACGTCTCCACACCTCTTGATGACCAACCTGCCCCTCTCGATGCCAGCGGCCCGCTCCGCAAGTACTCCAGTCCAGAGGAGATCCTCGACGAGTCCCTGAGCGGCACGAGGTCTCGTGCAGCGCAAGCATGGCTTGACGGCGAGCTGGCGGAGGGACACTGCCGTGGTTGGAGCAGCAGGTGGCTTCGTGGCGCCTAGTGGTAACAGCCGACTCTGGAGGGTTCACGCGGTGGTCGACTACGAAACGACAACGATGACGAGGTGGAAGATGACGATGACGCTGACGTGACTCCTCGGTCTTGACTGTCGTGCATGCAAAAGCCTGTATCCCCAGATGCTTACGAGGCGGAAGGTGTACACGCCACCGCGAGGACCGGACTGGAGCGTGTGTGAAATGTGTGAAAGGGTCTTAGGGGTACTGCAGTCGAGCCTTATCGTGCTGACTGGCAACGTAAGGATGCGGCTGGGACGCGCGACCGGTGACGCAAGGCGCACCGAGTTGGAGGCGGGCGCTGTCCCGGATGAGAAGGACATGTAACATACGGGACCTCGACGACTCGAGAAATCCTGATCAAGGTAAAAGGATGGGATGGGTGAGCACAATGGTAGAAATATTGGTTAGAAATACTATAACAAGGTCCTTTCATGATGATCAGAAAACATGGGGCGATGTGATCTTTAGTGTACAAATCTTACACTATTTTGCATTTCGTAATCGTCGCTATTAGCCCCTGGACGCCCCCGATTAAGGGAGGGTCTCACAAACAACACAATTCTCAAACAAACATTCCAACAACCATTCCAACCACAGATCCCAACACCATTCTAACGCCAATCAATAGAAAAAGGTACGTGAATCCTACAACGTCGCCAGACACATGGCATTGTAAGGGTTGGAAACATTGGATATAACATAGGTTGTACATATCTCTGTAAACGGGGGAGATTATGTCCAGAGCCTAAGACTAACAATACGGATAATTACACCCTGCGTAAGTCGTCCCAGGCGTCGATACAGAGTTTCCTCGTGCCTAACGTTAACGACACTCGGATGAGGTCTTTGAGATTTTGGGCGAATCGTGCTCAAAAGGGGGATGTGGAGGAGAAGGGCCGCGTCACAAGTTACCACTGCGGCTGCAATGCATGGAACAAGAGGTTGGTATGACGGCAGACGTAACCATTGTAAATCGTATAGTTGGGAATAAGTGAGTTACAGTGGCGTGGGGACAAGGATTGGGAACGACGCCACTGGTTTGGAGAATATCTAATAAAGATGGGAAGTGGGGTTTACTACGGGGGTATGGTGCTGGGAATTGTGGTTGGAGGGGTACGACCTCAACGGGCCAACGACGGACCCTCAAACGGGGCCCACGTTACACCAAGACATCACCGCCTCTGGAAATTGAATGTAAAGGTGGCAAGCCAAGGTCTGCCTGAAGGGACTGCATTACCAAGGGCGACACAAACACTGTCAAGGGCGAAGGGATCATCTCACAAACTACAACAGACTAACCGCGACGCATCTATGCTAAGACCCAACAGAAGTTGTCCGCCAGGGAGGCAATTGACTGAATAACCATAGCTAAAACTACCAGCAGGTAATGTCTAGCGACGACCCCCCTTCCCTGTCGAAACAACAAAACTGTCCGCGATGACTGAAAGATCCATTGCTCAACTACAGCCGGAATTGTCAGCGCCTATAAAGCTCAGTGCAAAGGACTTGGCACAAGCAAGGCCACAAGCACAGGCACAGGACACAGGCATGCATTGGCACAGGCAAAAAAGCCAAGACAAGAAGGCACAGGCACTGGCACAGCACAGGCACATGCACACGCACAAGCACACGCAGGGCAACAGTACAGTCACAGGCACCGGCCACAGGCACGCACCGCACCGGGCACGGCACGGCAAGGCACAGCACAGGACAGGCAACCGGCAACCTGCGCTGCATTTGCACGCGACTGCGACTCTGCATTTACCTGTGCTGCACGAGCCTGCGACTCTGCATTTGCAAGCGACTGCGAATGTTCCTGTTCTGCAAGCGCCATCGCCTCTGCATTTGATGCATTTGCACGCTCCAGCTCCTCTGCATTTGCACGCAACTGCGAATGTGCCTGTGCTGCAAGCGCCATCGCCTCTGCATTTGATGCATTTGCACGCGACAGCGCCTCTGCATTTGCAAGTGACTGCGAATGTGCCTGTGCCTGTGCCTGTTCCTGTGCTTTTGCCAATACCTTTGCCTTCTCTTTAGTCTCTGACAAGTCATTCTTTAGTTGAGCAATGGATCCTTCATTCATCGCGGACAAGGTTTGTTGTGTCTGAGCAAGGGAGGTCGTCGCTGACAATTCCTGCTGTAGTTTAGCGATGGTTATTTTATTCTATGCGGACACCTTCTTTTGTGTCTGAGCAAGAGAGGTCGTCGCGGTTAAGTCATGTTGTAGTTGTGAGATTGATCCCTTCGCGGCCTTGAAAGTGTTGATGTCGCCCTTGGTAATGCATGCCCCGTCTACGCAGACCTTGGCATTGCCACCCTGTACATTCAATTTTCCAGAGGCGGTGATGTCTTTAGTGTACGTGGGCCCGTCGAGGGTCGTAGCCCCTCCAGACCACAATCGCCCGGCTGCCAGCCCCCCGTAGTACCCAGTCCCATCTTTATTGAATAGTCGCAACCAGTCGTCGTTCCCATGCTTGTCACCCACACCACTTAAACTCCACTTATTCCCAAGCTTGATACTATTTACATTGGTTACGTCTGCCGTCATACCACCCTTGTGCCACGCATTGCCATCCGCAGTGAACTTGTGAGCGACGGCATCTTCTCCTCCACATTCCCTGTTGCGCACGAGTCGCCCCAAATCTCAAAGACCTCGTCCGAGTCGTCGTTAATCGTTAGGCGCAGAGAACTCTTATCGACGCCGTGGACTACTTTACGCAGGGTGTAATTATCCGTATTGTTATTCTTAGGCGTCTGGAAACTAATCTTCCCTTTTACAGAGATATTTGGTACAACCTTGTTATAAACAATGTTTTCCAACCCGTAAATGCCGTTGTCCGCGACGTTGTAGGATTTCACGTACCTTTTTCTATTGATTGCTTTGAATGGTTTGTTGGGATCGTTGGTTGGAATGGTTGGTTGGAATGGTTGGTTGGAATGGTTGGTTGTGAGACCCTCCCTTATCGGGGGCTTCATGGATACAGCGACGATTACGGAAAGCAAAATAATTGCGAAGAATTTGTACATTAAAAGATCATCGGCTATGTTTACTAATAATAATAATTACAGGTACATTTTAATGTATTTCTACCAATAATTTCTACCATCCCATCAGTTTACTTGATCAGGAATTTCTCGAGTCGCTCTAGGTCCCGTACGTACATGTCCTTCTCATCCGTGTCGCGCACCGCCTCCAACTCGGTGCGCCTCGCGTCACGTTCGCGCTCCAGCGCATCCTTACGCTTCCGAGTCAGGCAAGATACGGGCATCGACAGCAGGTACCTGAACGACCCTTTCACACACTCCAGTCCGTGCCTCTCTAGTGCGTGTACACGCTTCCTCTCTTTAGCATCTGGTGATACAGGGCCTTGTTGCATTGACGAAGAGTCAAGACCTGATGAGTCATCGTCATCGTCATCGTCATCTTCCACATCGTCATCGTTGTCGTCATCGACCACCTCCTTGAACACGTCCAGTTCGCCTGTGACCACTAGCTCCACGAAGCGCACCTTCTGCTCCAACACGCGCAGGGTCTCCGCCAGCTCGCGCTCAAGCCATGCCTTGCGCTGCACGTAGACCTTCATACGCGCTCGAGGAACTCGTCTAGGATCTCCTCTGGACTGGAGTACTTGCGGATGCGGCCGCTGGCATCGAAGAGGTGCATGTTGGTCATGCACAGAGGTTTGGAGACGTACATCTTGAGCTCATCTCCAGACGCGTGAGACCCATTGTCTCCGTATCCTATGTCGTCATCGTGTGCTTCGGAGTCTTGAGTAGTATTCACCTGGAGCCAAGAGGATGCCATGGCGAAGTTCGAGAACGTGATGGTGAAGCTTACATTGTCCTCCGTGCTCTCGTTCGAGAACCCTTTGACACCCTTGGCGTTATCCCCGACGAAGTTCTCAAGCGTCTCCTTGAAATCGTCGATCCATACGCCTACGGTAGCTCGGTGATGCGCGCCTTGGTCGCGCTACCTTCACCACGTTCCGGTTATGACCTCGCGGCGTTCACGCGAATGCCCCCCACTTCGCCAGGAAGCCCTTGTACCATGGTTTCAGCTTCGTGATGCGTTCTGTTCCGCAGATGCGTTCCCGGATCGCGATCACGAGGTCTCTGGGATCGAAACATGGGATGTGTGTGCTGTAGCCGGTTCCGATGCCGTCGGCTCCATAGCTAGCACAAGCAGTATGATCGGGGCGTAGAACCGGGGCTCCACGCTCGTCCCGTCGTCCGTGAGGTACTCTAGGACGCGGTCGTCCTCCTGGGAGAGGGTGCGCGTCACGGGCTCAGACACGTGTGGATGTATCGAGGTGAAGCGTGGTCCGACCCCCCTCCGAGGCGGCTCCCGAACTGTCCGATGGGCTGCAGAAGGTTCAGGTTGTTGCCGGCACCCACGAAGTTTTGGGCCATGGCTATGATGGTGCCCTGCATGGACGCCTCGCCGTGGTGGAAGAGGGAGTGCTCTGAAACGTAAGCCGCGAGCTGAGCGACTCGCGCTTCCGGGAAGTTGTCGTTCGGGGACCGCATCGCTTGAAGCAGCCGAAGAGAGCTTTGCTGGGACACCTTAAGACCGTCCACAACGGATGGTACAGACCTGAGGACGTCGTAATTCGAAAAGTGTTTCAGATCCTTGTCGATGAAGTATCCGTAGCACACCCTCATCTGCTGCGATGCTTGGTAGTCCAGCGTGGTCGTGGGTCGTATGATTGTAGCCACGCCTTCCGATCGTTCGCGCGGACGCTTGTCAAACGATCTGGAGAGTGCGTCGGGACACGTTCTCGTCGTCGCGATGTGGTAGGTTACAGTACGCAGTTCTCGGAAATACTCTCTCGCCTCCTCTGATGTCGATGTCCCCAGCCCCTTGTAGTACTTTGCAGTCCACGACTTTCTGGAGGAGTCGGACTTCTTCTCATCTTGCCATCGCTCAAAGTCCGAGATATTGTAAAAGCTTACGACATTTCTTCTGCTTACTAGATGTTGCTTGACCTCACGATTGGTGTGAGCAGGATGTCATGAAACCATCTATTGCGAGGAGCGATGGCCACAGCTGGTGGAAGAGGTTGAAGACGAGCCTTTTGATGTGCGAGCCGTCGACATCCTGATCGGTCATGACCATGATGCGTCCGTATCTTAGATCCTTGACCGAGTCGTACACGCGTCCGCTTTGGAGACCCATGACTTCTTGATGTTGATCTCCTCGTTGGCGGATATTCTCTCTGAGGGAGCGTCGCACACGTTCATGACCTTTCCGCGTAGAGGGTGACGCCATAGAGTTGTCTTCCTACGACGGCGAGGCCAGCGACTGCCATTGCCTTGGCGCTATCCCCCTCCGTGAGGATGAGGTGACTGCATGCTCTTTGCCGTTCCCGCCCACTCGGCGTCGTCTAGCTTTTTGACCCCATAGACAACGCTTCGCTTCGCGCCGTCTGTCTTGCGGGTGTCGCGTTCTGTGGCCACGCCGCTTAGTGCGCTTACTCGCTCCACGAATCCGTCTAGCTTGCAGAGGCGCCCGATGAAACGTTCAGAGATGCTATGGATGATGATTTCTTGTTCGTCCTCCGAAACGTGTCGCCGGTGTAGTGAGGAGTTCTTGGCCTGCGAGTCGAACGTCGGGTTGGGGATGGTCGCCCTAACGAAGAGGAATGGCTCTCTCTGACGAACTGGTTTGACGACCGACTGTTTGAGCGAGCGTCCGATCTTGGTGCTAGTGTTGCTGACGTACTCAACAACGCGTTTGCATATGTTTTGTAGTATGTATTCGACGTGCTTGCCTCCGCGTACGGTGTTAGTCCGTTAACGAACGAGACTTGTTGGAACCCGGTGTCCGATAGCTTCGCCCCCACCTCCCATTCGAGTCCTCGAACATCTTCAGGTTTTCGAAGACGAGTTCGGATTCCGTGTTACCTTGTATGTTGGCGTACTGCTGAACGACCGGATGGGAAGATATGGTCGTTAAATGTGACGGTCACGCGAGTGGGCGTGAGCGCTGCAATGTTGTACGCGCGCCTCTCCATGACCTTGAGGATATCCTCAGGAAGAGACTGAAGACCTCCGAAGCGTTTGTAGTCGGGGAGGAAGCGCACGCTGACGAATTGCTTGGGATTCCTCGTCCTGGCTGGCACTGGGGAGATTGTGGGGTGCAGCGTGCGCGACATGTTCTCCTTGAACCGCTGGGTGTACTTGAGGGGCGTGTGGCGTCTAGCGTCTCTACTTCGAACCATTCCGAGAAGATGTTGCAAGCCTTGGCTCCGATGCCATTCTGTCCGCCAATGATCCTCTCCATGTCATCGTCGTAGTTGGCTGACGTGAGCATGTGTCCGAATATAAGTTTGGGGTGTAGCACTCGTGTTCGGGTGCATCTCCACAGGCAGCCCTACTCCATCGTTACGACTCCGATGACGCCCGTGCCGGGTCGACGCTAATATCGATGCGGCGACTGCATCGTTCTCTTGCACCTGATCAGTGCGTTCACGAGTATCTCGTCGAAGATTTTGAACAATGCGGTATGTGCACAGTCGAGTCGTGCGCCATCTCAATGCGCACATTAGCAGCAGCTGCGGTGACGGAAGCTTGGTTCTTGTTGATACCGCTTTCGACGAGTCGCTGATGGTGCTTGACGCATCATCATCTTCGTCTTCCTTGTTTTCATCAACGCATGTTGGTGTCGTCGTCTTGATCGTGGTGTGAACGACGATGCGCTGTTTTGCGTCGGTCGTTTGCTCCACAGAGCCTACGTACATACCGGGGCGCAGGAGCACATGGTCGCGTTGCGAAAGCTTTCGGTATGTCGGGGGTTGGTGCAACATTTACTGGAACCGGTTGTTGAACTTCATACATTGAACTTCATACATTGCACATGTTTACACCAATAATTCACGGTTTACAATGTTCATCACCAGAGCCTGCATGGATGTCACTCTACAACAACATGCTCCCTCTCAAACTCCAATTCTTGTGCTTCATCCAGCTGCTCCTTCGTTACTTTAACTGTTTCTGCTGATGGCTGCTGTGCTCCTGGGTTCTCAGAATTGACACAGGACCACAACTGTTTTGGTGGTTGAATTGCGTACCATCCACCTTTGGGGTAGACTGTTATAATGCCTTGAGCTTCCGCAGTCACATGCATGATTTCAGTGAAACCAGGGGCACCAACAACACCAAATATCTCCGTACGCCCAGAATAGGTAGCCCATGCGGCGCACAACTGTCGTTGCTGAGTTGTTACCTTGCCAACTGGCAGACTGCCTGTTGCACAGAGATCAATGAACTCCGCAGTCCGTTTCATGCGGGCTTGCATGCCAGCGATGTGGCTGTTCTCCACGCTGCTCTTCGCTTCAATCAGGTAAAGATGGTTTTTTGGCTCTGCATACAATACACCATCCCACTCCTCACCCTTTGGAAAGACATCTGGCACATGCTCAATTTTGTGCTGGGACCGTGGCAGCTCAGAAACATCATCGTGCCCTGCGTGCAAGTGAATCTTCATTAGGCTGGTTACCAGTATCTGATATGAATCGTTCTGATTCAGATGGTAGTTGCTGAGCAGTGACCCCCAGGCGCATTGACTGGCAGCTGCCCTTGGTGATTGTGAGTTCATGCAGCAAAATCTTCTGGTGCTTGGTTACACTAGACCGGTCAATAATGTTAAGTATATTGAATCAATTCCAATTCTATGTACAACTTGGACAGACGGTCGATTGTTGTACAACAACTGAGTGTAACATATTCATGAGGACTGAGTGTAAGGATGGCTTTGATTACCTCTTCCCATGCAAGTTGTTTCACGCACAATGATAATGTCTTAGTTGGTTCCAGATCTTTAATGTTTTCAGCAGAATATGAAAGTCTTGCGATGTATCAACGATTTCTTGTTCTGTTCCAGTCTTGATTTGATTTCTTTTTCGAACTCCTCAAACACCTTTGTGCACGGCCCTTCATAAAGTTATCATGGGGTGGGGAGTGCTTGTTGTATATTTCTCTAAGTGGGTCGTTCGATCTAGCAAGCACGCGATACGGTCCATTCTGTGATTGGGTTCTTGGTATACTACGGGGTCTTTAAGACAACAACAACATGGGACGATAACATTTAACCATGGATTAGTAATTGTCCAAGACCGTTGTTTACTGGAGGTGCACCATCAGACATCCTCCTCTCTCCAAAGATGTTGCTGCCGCCGAACTCGCGTGACAGGTGATGTACAAACCGTTCAAAATTATTCAAGTTGGGTTTCCGCACACTGCAGAGAGGAAGATGACGTCGTCGTCCTCGTCCAACACGTGGCTGACACATATTGTACCAAGCATGCGTGTGTGTGGCATGTCATCGAATTCGGTTCGCGATATATGCTCAAGTATTGGTGTTCTTGATGTGGCGGGATCTTCTGTCTTCTTGTTGGCGGTGGCCAGGAGGATACCCCTCTTTTTAATGAAGAGGGTCTTGTTCCTGTTGTTGACATAAGCGACATTTTGATGCATCTCCCCTGCATCCAACAATGACGCGACGTGTTCCGCGATACGCACTTCTTCTTCTTTGAATGCGACTACAAACCTCGTGTCTCTGTGCGTTGCTGAGAATAGACGACGTTGACGAGGATGCAACGAAGATTGATAATTATTCGTTGTTGTACGACAAGTACATGGGCTGAGCCCAATTACAACGTACCTCTTGCTCATTTTTGTACCATTGTATCCTGTTATACAATTGGTCATTACAGTTGTTCTCAAATAAAGTGGGACACACCTTATAATCATCCTGACCGCAGAAAAAATTGAAACCGATTGAGTTCCCTGTACTCACAACGAATCTTCATTCATTCATTCATTCAGATCTCGCAATGTCCTCACAGATTACCACCGAAACTCGCTGCCACGGCTCGACGTCTGCGGTAGGTGCCACAACACCGTATTAAGCTGCAACCCCACCACGATAGTGTCGGGGAACAGTTGCTTTAACGCGTGCAATGTGCACTACGCAGTCGTCGAAGAAGTTGCCACGCGATGCGACGGTGGACTAAACTCGCCGTGCGCCAACCACAGCAAGAGCTCCTTCCCTGCGACGAAGATCTTACCACTTGATAAGTGCCACATATACGCGTGCGACGATCACCGCAACCAGGTTTTCACGAACCTGATCGGCGAGAACGTGGACTACATCATCCACAACGTTCGCTTGACGGTACCCCACGTCGAGAACGACATGGACATGCTCGTCGACGAGATCAACACGCTTAAGCTTGCGTTTCAACACCAGATCCTCACCCAATACGCCGAACTGAAGAATGTCAAGGCAGAGCACAACGCCCTGCTAAAGGAGCACCAATTCCTGCGAGAATGTCATGCATCAAAGGATCCCGAAGCCTCCCACGAGAAGCTAAGGATACCGACGCCTCCACGAGAAGCTATGGATCCCCGACGCCTCCTACGAGAAGCTAAGGATCCCCGACGAGAAGAGCGCCGACCCAGGACTGTTAAAGAGTCTCGAGAAGCGCTTACTCATCGCCGATGCAACCGCAATCTACAAGTAGATTATGGCATGATTATTGTACCGTCATTTTTTTGAATCTGCTGTGTTCGCAGCGTAATATTAGTTTATTGATAACAGGCTTTATTTGAGAAAACTGAATCTGCTGTGTTCGCCAGCGTAAAATCCTGCTTCGTCGATACAAACAATGTTACACTCAGACCGGTCAATAATGTCGTTTTTTCACAGAAACGTCCTCTTTGAAAATTCTTTACACGATGCGAACATGGCCCCAGTGGGGAACTGTGGGAAACCGTATAAAAAAACAGTAGTTCATTTTATTGTCCTGTCCTCACACTTGTCAATGAAAAATAAGAAAATAAGTCCTCTTCATCCTCTCCTGCATCTTCTTCTATTCTTCCCCGTTCGTATTGCGGAAATGGACATCCGTTTCGTCGTCTACACCGGTTAGTATCGGGCTGCCTCAGGTTTGATTGCCATAGGCTTTCCGTTCGCGTCTGCGTGGCGCATCGTCCGGTCAGGACATGCCGCACGAATGAGGGCGTATGTTTCTGGGTTTTTTTCGCCTAACGAAGAAGTTTCTAGCACTACTAGCACATCGCGGAGGAGGGGACGCTACACTTCGAGCGTACCTGGACAATCCATATCTTGACCACGTGGTCTTGCACATCATGGCCAACGTTCGCGCGAACTCGGACCCTCGCTTTGGAGTGTATTAAATGGGCGTTTCGCGAGAGCGCGTATACAAAATGTTGTTGGCTATGCATGAGCAGCCCTTGTCCGATAAGGGTTCGCGCATTGGACGTTGTTGTGGGCCCAACGACAAGAATGCGATAGTGGTTTCGGACCATGTGTCTCTTCAGCATTTCACTTCTGCGCTATGCGTTTCTTCGCATCCGAAGGGTCGGTTGCTTACCGGCGAATGGGAGTGCGCTACGTCCAGCAGACAACCTCTTCAGATGTTCTCCTAAACGCTTGGAGCGTGAACCCATTTGAACCGCAATTACCTCTTGTGGAGAGGGGGGATGAGGACCCGGACGCATGGTCCTCCTCTCTTCGCGATTGAATGTAGCTGAGTCGCCCTTCGAGTTCGGACAATCGGTGCCTGCTTACATGGGCATCGATAAATCCTCGAGCTCATGGTTGTGAACTTCGCCACAATAGAGGACGTGGGGGTAAGAGCAAGCACAATTCGTCGCCATCTAGAGGGTTTGTTCTCAAATATTTCCATTAACACCATATCGTGTTGGTACTACTAGTAGTAGTAGTAGTAGTAGTAGTAGTAGTAGTAGTAGTGTCGGACCTGGTGTCATCATCGCCCCCAACCTTCCATCCACTTGTTGAGGTAGTATCCATCGAAGTCAGGAGCGTCGTTGCGGTTGCTCGAGCATCGCCTTCTTTCTACGAATGCTCTTCGATCCGAGGTCTCTTCTCTGACACGATACCTGCCATATTGGTCGGTTAATGAGTGGAAGTGGTGATCTCAAAGATTTGCATGCGTGCAGTTGTGAATGGGGTAGTTGACAATCTGGGCCGATCAGTTTCATTAAAGGTGCTCGTTCTACTGTTTATGAGGACCCTGCCATGTTTCGCCAGGTTTTTCGTTGGCTGCGCCGCCCTCCCTCATCGGACTGCCGCATGCGCGCATTGTGTCACTGGATAGGTGTGGTGGGGGAGTGGCGATCGTTAGCTTTGACGACGACCTTTCCGTCAATGATCATTCCAGCGAATCCCGGATGCTTCGAGAATTCCGGATGCGGGTCCGGTTAGTGAACATGGTGTGCATCGGGAAGCGAACGACGCCTCGATCGCATTGATTGCCCAGTGCGTGTTCGCCACTCGTTTCCGTTGGTGATTCTAGTCTTGAGTGGGATGCACGTGACTCTCGGTACGTTATTTCGGTCGAGGACCGAAGTGGAGAACACGGGAAGTTGGTGAAAGACCTTCGTGAAGACATCTTGAACTTGACGCAATACTCTCCTTCAAAATCCAATTTATCTCTTTACCGTGGAGTTTCTGGGTACACGGACCCCCGAAACCTCTTTAAAGCAGTTGCAAACATGCGTCAGCTTTCTAAGACGGATGCTGTTAGACTCATTCGATCCGTTCGATCATTGACACAGGACCAATGCGAGGAGGCGATCGATGTTGATCGTAGTAGTAGTGATGCATCGAGTGTCGTTAGTGCCTTGACCTGGAGCCGATGCTCCAAGTTCAGTCTCGTGGCGCCTTCTGTACTTATCAGCTTGAGAACGCGCGACCGCATGTAATGATGCGGATCGCCGGTATCATTGGAAGGGTGCGTAGTATTTCAGAAATATCGGTATCTATGTTACAAGTAGGTGGTGGTGGCGAGTTATTGAATGCCTCAAATAAGACTTCTTGAATTCGGAGGAAATATGCTGTTTTGGCGCCCTCCGCAAGAAGATTCTCAGAAAAGAATTTGCATACCGGAAGTTTCGTAGGGAAGATCTAATTACGTTACAAAACGGTGATAGTAGTGTTCCTCGAGTTTTTTGTTGGAGAGTCTGTATCCGCTGACCCCAATCTATTTTCCGGCACAACGTACTCGAAGATGTGTCCTATGTGGACAACGTCAACCTGTTGTGGTGACGCGCGAGGAGTTTGACGTCCCTACATCAAACTCATACGGCGACCGTGGATGCTTAGGAAGCTCTAAGGAGACATCTGAGCGTAACATTTACATTTGCCCTACTGTGTGGTGTCCGATGAGTCGCGTGGAGCATGAAACGTGATCAACTTGTCAGCGCAGGGGGTCGGTGTCCTGGTGGACCTGCAGAGGAACCTATCTTGTACGACAGCAAATACTTCAGGAAGTCAAAAAAACAAGAATATCGGCGACGTCGGTTTCTGGATCCATCCAAACATCCTTCGGGGTTGTGTCTACCGTGCTGCTTCAAACAACCTGGGAAACGCGTCGACCAGTGCGAAGCCAAGACGCAGGAGGAGGTTCTGGTAAGACAAGTAGCAACAATATTACTGGTAGCCCAACCGTAAGACTAAAATAGGACTGACGAAAAACTGTTCAGTATCGTCTCCTAGTAGTAGAAATATACATCATTTTCTCGGGATGTCATGCATAGTGGTGTCGTTCCTCTTCCTGTCAAGGGGCGTCTAGGTGCCTTGCATTCGGTCCTGTTTCTTCACAAGACGACGAGGACCACACTTCTATAATTGTTCGTGTTGGTCTTTGGTACCCCTTAGATACGAGTCTTCTTAGAGCTTGGCTGATGTGTATACTTCAGGCGACGTGCGGGTATTCCCTTTTGTGCACGATGTGTGGTTAATATCCCGGGATCTTGTTGCCATGGGGGATGGTTATGTGTGCTCGCGGTTCATGCGTGGGGAAGGAGGCGGTGATACTCTGTCATCCCCTCTATATCATCAAGCGTTCCTGTGCATATGGACGACGGGTCGTACGCGACCATATTCGGATTGGACAGTATTCCTCCTTCGCTTGTTGGGGAAGGTATCTCGTCCGCAGCTCCTTAAGGAGTACGATCAGAGGCTGTGGGGAACTTGGAGCCGCCTTAATACGTGAGCTCTGCATTTTCGGAGGTTCTCACGTTTCCTTGTCGCGTTGGAGGAGGACAACAACCTCGCATCTCTCGCCCCGATGTCGATGCGATCGCCGATTTGATGGGCACCATAACGGGGCGGTGCGACGGTCACCTTATCCGTAGGAGGCGGCTGTGTATCTCGTCGTCCTGTAGTAGTAATGATAATTCAACAAGCAACGCAGAAACTCGAATCCACTTGCCTTCTCTGCACACTCTCGAACGGCGAGCTCGTTTTGCATTCTACTTGAACAATTTGTGGGCGGAAGTTCAGTTGTGGAACGTTGGGTATTCGGGGGGACGAGCGTGCTTCACTTGAGCATTTCATTCCTCTTGATGATAATTCTAATGTACCCCCCCCGCTTATTGTGACCGCGGTCGACAATCTCTGCTAAGTTGCAGAAAGGCGTACATCCTCCTGTTAAAAACAGTCATGTGAAGAGTAGTCCCCTTGTATCCATTTGATTGCAGAGGTCTTTTTAGTAATGGGAACAACGGCTTTCGAGTTAAGATGTGTCTCCGAAATCTTCGATGATACCTTTTTACTAATTCGAAGTCTGTGAGCGTCGGTGGTTTGTTCGTTGACGTTGACGATTCCAACATCACGTGACGACAGAGTTTTATGTCCCCATGGGAGCACGATTTGCGTTCCCCGCGACATGTGCGAGATGATGTGTTGCGGCGTGACGTTCATGGCCATACGCTCAGATTTGCAGTTATTGTTTCATTTGTCATCCATTCGATCGACTGCTCGCGTCCGCGTGAGAACGTTCCTATTGCGCGAAGACGTGGTGGCGATGATTTACGGAATCATTAGAAATCCGAAACGTAACGTTCGTGATGATGATGGTATTGGCTGGCACTTCTTCTTTTTCTGATGAGCCCTAACGATTCGTCGTGGCACAGCGTCGTTTCATGTGATGATGGTGGGTGACAATAAAAATATTATGTTTTTCAAGGACGTCAGAGAATTCGATAGAGTCACATTACCATATCCTTTGGGGCCAGCTAAATGCTGAAATACAGAGAGAAGGGCAAAAATATGTACTCGCCTTTAGCTGATCTAACCATTGGGTTCAAGGGTTAGGGGTGTCCCACAAATTGCGTCTCCGACTGTAAATGGGGTCCTGCATTCCGGCCGAGTTTTAACGTTGCGAAACAGGTCTGGATCGGATTTGTGATTCTCTGTTGCTGAGCGAGTCGTTCGGATGCTCTAAATTCTGAGTAAAATTTCAAAAAATCCGCCGGGAGGAAGGAACGCCCATTAATGTGCATAAAAAAACGTTGTTGTAAAGGAGTGTAACGTTTGTACCACAAAAACTGATGCAACCATGGTTTCAGAGATAAAGATGACGGATGAGACAAAATGATCTCGACACGATGAACTGTACAACAACGTAAACAGTGAGTGTGAAGGAAGATGCCGAAGGAGAAGATCTGAGGGGGAAGGAGATGCGAAGGAGAAGTTTCATGAGGGCGAAGGAGATGCGAGGAGAAGATTCAGGGCCGAAGGAGGTGCGACGAAGAGCGAAGGAGAGATTAGGGCGAGGAGGTGCCGAAGAGGTGCCGAAGGAAGATTCAGGGGCGAAGGAGATGCCGAAGCATTTAGATACCAAAAGGCGATGCTTCTCAAGTATTGCGGGGGTCCCTATTGTTAGATGAGTTCAAGTCCGATGTGTTGTACATGATTGAGCTTGATGATAGCATAAAGACCTCTGCAGCATGCGATCGGGACCGATAGATGGAGAAAGCAGAAATTGACCCAGGTATTAATTGGGCTCAGGGCTCACCACGCATAGAGGACCGTAACACAAAGTGGTCGCATTCGTTATACAAAACGAACATAAGTGCGTCCTCAATGTCTAAGGACGAATATCAAGGACCGCATTTTCCTCATTTTTTCCGAATGACGCTCAAGTTGCGACGATATGTAACTGCTATATACTCTTCTAGAGAGGTACCGAACCACGAGCTTGCGGCGTTGTGAGTGATCTGCAAATCTCAATTGAAGACTAAAATCGAGAAACCGCTTCGGAGTTAATGGGCGGTTCCTGCATCACGGCGGATTTTTATGTTTCGGAACATGGAGCGAATTGGGAATTTCTCGGAGTTGATCATCCTAGGAGAGAAGATCGTTTCCGGAAGACTCTAAAATTCTGAGTATAAATTTCACAAAACATCTCTGGAAAATCTGGAAAATCTGGAAAACTGGTTCGTCAATATTATGCATTTTTTTTTCATTCAACAATAGTCGTGTATGCGTACAATAGTCTCCTTTTACATATGGGTGTTTTGGGTCTCGAATTGACATGTTTCCAAGTCTTTTGTATAGATCGCGCTGGCCTGTCTGTCTTCTTATTATTTTGTAAATGGTCATGCAGAAAGCAAACATGTTTTTGTTGGCGCTAATTGCAGCGTTTCATGGTGGTCTTGTTGGTTTGTAGCAATCCCATGTTACGCTTTGGTCGCTCATACTCCAGTTCCAGTGTTTTGGTCAGGGATCGCTTTGCACAATATCCCACGTGATTTCCACGTACACTTAAATTAGATGTATAATGCACATTACAGTTGTACCAAAAAATTTGAGACCCAATGTAAGTAACGCACAACCATAAGTCGTTGTCATCCTTCGCATTCAAAGTAAGTATCGAATACGGATACGGTTCTACCCCTAAACAATGGAAACAATTGGCAAAGTTCCGGATTGAGAATTTCTATGTGGTACAAGTTTGTCTTCGGGAATTCAACCTGTTTTATTTTCAAGGCCATGTTGCCAAAACATTTCGGCACGTTCCTCGTCAGGAATTGAGTGGTTGCAAAAAATCCATTATGCCCTCTTTCATTCTCTTCCGCATTTCGTCACGTGGGAGCGATGCGGAGCTCCATCATTCTGGACCCTCGATAATTTGGAACGTGGTTGGATCAGTACGAGGACAATCAATCCTCATGTGCGTTTTTAGGTGTACCATCCTCTAAACTTTCAGGATCCTGAATCGACGAAACTGTTTGTTGTCCCCGGGAGACGGTATGCAAGGCGTTGCATTTCCGTGGTTCCGAGCTTTGCAATATTCATGCGAATACTTTTTCAGAACAACTGTGCAAACCGACTTTGTGTTGTTGTAACACATGACCCGTCGGTGGATGGGAGGTTCTCACGGGCTGGCCATGTACGGTTGCCATCGGGACCGATTACGACCCCATCGCTACGGGTTGTATTACTATGAATTCCCTTGGCAAAGAGCCACTGCTCCATTTTGCAATTATGAAGCGTTTTTGTCGCGCGCACCGACGTCCCCAGAGGTTGGAACACCGACCAGAAGCAGTACGAGACAGCGGTTGCGAACTAATTAGATTTCGTTTTATCATCAACTGCCATCATAACCTGCGTTGTTTTGTACCTTTTGCGCGTACTCGATGACAAATGAGATGCTCTAAACTGTGCGCTCGAGACTTCATAGTTAGAAAAGTTCAAAAAGAAGGGAGCTTTAATTACAGTTTGTTTCTAAAAAAAGTGGAAAACCCCACATGTTTATAATCATCCAGACTGCAATGGGCCTCTGTTGGGGAACAAGTAGCAATTTGAAGAGGTTCTCAGAAATATTCAGAGTCGCCTTTGGGTAAACCGTTTAAACCGCCCCTGTGTCCCGCAAATTATTTGAGAACACGTATGCTTAAAGGCGATGTTATTCAATAAAAACAACAAAAAACAATTACTTCAAACCCTTTCTTTGATAATTTATTACATGGCTCCCGACCCCCCTTCATCGTCCCGAGGATCAGGTGCTTGAGAGGATCTCGTCCATTGACATCCGTGGCTCGGGGATAATCGGCATGTATCGACCAGCTTGTGCGTGGTGGTTGTGGTGAGGGCAGGGTGCTGCTTGCATTTGATGCTTTGCTGGCAATGGGGCGTGATTTCCATGAGTCAGATATAATAGAGCGTACCGTATGTCAAAGTTGCGCGCCAGACGCTGCGTGCTTTAAATGAGTCGCCCGATATTCCTCACGTACTCCTCCGTGGTACTTAATTCGCGTACGATGATAACAGCGGGTGACTTTGGTTAAAGCTGTGGGTCTTGGAAATGTTGTTAACACATCCGATGATTGGCTTGAAAGAAGTGTGGGCACGTGCTGCCAAAACCATTCATTGTTCTATCCTCCTCCCGGTGGGGAATCATGTTCGAGCCTGTCGCATGTTCGGTGTATAGTAACCTTGAACACGAACGTCTCGTGCACGAGTTTTGGTCTCCTCTGTCATCATCAATCATTCCAGGCGCCGTCTCCTGACGGCGTTTGTTTACGTGCCAATAATGCCAATAATTGCTACACTTGCGACGATGTCATAAATGCATACAAAGCAAAAGGATGGACATACGACAAGAAAACATTTGTACAGTGCAAGGAGCCGGAATACTTGGGATGTTTCGCTGACAAAGGATTCACCGGCATCAGTCGACCTCTCGTGGGTGCCGGTCGCACAAAATCCAAAGACAAGGCCGTGATATTAAAAAATTGCGAGAATGCAGCAAAGATAAGGGGGCACAACATCTTTGCAATTCAGGATAATAACTCATGTTTCACAGGAACGGAAGCATCTAAGAGTTACGCGCGCGACGGCGTAAGCCAAAACTGCGGTACTAATGGGACAGGGGGGGGATGGGCAAACTCTGAATACAAAATATAATGGGTGGTCGGGGGGAAACGGGGAATGGTACCGATGCGTTTACACTTGACGGAATACTTAAATGAAACCGCTTTCTGGAGTGTACGGTACACCTTATGGTGTGCCGTACACGAAGCGTATTCATTTTAGTATTCCGTTGACTGTACCTTGACCCAGCAGTTCCATGCAGGGCAGCCTTGTGATTGTGAGAGCAGAGGAGCGGTCCCGGTCCGAGTAAGTGCTGGTTTCTGGAGAGAATTGCAGTCCTCGTACCTCAGGGTACCGCTTGATCGATTTGTTGTCGAAAAAAGAGGGGGCTAAGCCACCCCTCCTGTGTTTTTCTTGGATTTGTTTACGTGTGCAGTACACCCTCACTGCCAACTGTTCGCGATAAGAGACCTGTGGAGGCTCCTTCAATGGGGTGTGACCCAACAACTCGTAACCTTAGTCGAATCTGACCCACCTGGGTTATCCTTTGGGCCAGCTTAAATGCTGAAATACAGAGATGAAGGGCAAAAATATGTCCTCGCCTTTAGCTGATCTACCCATTGGGTTCAAGGGTCACCGGTAGGGTGTCCCACAAATTGCGTCTCCCTCCGACTGTAGTTTCATTTTAATGTTCCTTTGAATGTACTGTATTCAACATTTTGACATCATGAGTACATCATCATCGAATATTATAAATCAGGATCAAAGAGCATTCGGTAGCGACATACATTCGCCTCGTCCTCCTCCTAATATTCCCCTAATCAGTGTTGTTGTATCCAAACATGACGAGGGGCCGCCACATCATGATGACGAGAATGAGCAAGAACAACAAAATAAATCCGCGCCGACAGTGTTATCGCTCTCCAATCGTTGTGCAGCCGAAGTCGTGGCATGCTTCTTCTTCCACATATTGGGGTCGTTATCCCCTACACCATGGTGCAACGCAGCCACGTTGTCCATCATGGTTCTAGCGACCGCCCGCATCTCCGGGGCGCACCTGAATCCTTGCGTCACATGGGTTTTCACGTTGATGGGGTACACGCACCCGCACGAGGCAGTCCTCTACGCTGTATCGCAGTACGTTGGATGCGTCTTAGGCGCAATGTACCTCTCGCTCATGATCCCGGGCGTCAGCGTGGGGGGACCTGGCTTAGGATGCTTCTCGCCAAGCGAAGGGATCACAGACAGGCGCGTGCTGGCTATCGAAGGGCTCGGAACGTTCGTGTTCACATTGTGCGTCTTCGCGGTCGTGTGGTACACTCAAAACAAGCACGGGTACGGTACCATCGGTCCTATCATGATCGGACTGGCTCTCCTTGCACCAGCCCTTGCCATAGGACCGCTCACCGGTGGTGCAATGAATCCTGCCTGCGTGTTGGCAAGTCCGACGGTCTTCAACGAGGGCGCAGGATGCAAGGGAGAGTTCCTGGGCGTGTACGTGGGAGCCGAGATGCTCGGGGCCACGTTGTCCGCGATATGCGTGCTCCTGTGCTTCGGTTTGGCAGAGGTTCCTTGGTACCCGTACAGTGTGAAGAAGGTTATACGGCGCATCGTGGAAGCCGCAAGACACCCACCCTTTGTAACGTACTCATTGGTGCGGGGAGATTGAACCATTAATTCCTCGCGTAAACCCCTAAACCACAGTTAACACAGCATACATGGGTGACAAACTTAATCAATCAATCAATCAATCAATCAATCAATCAATCAATCAATCAATCAATCAATCAATCAATCAATCAATCAATCAATCAATGAGGTCAGAGACAATTTCACCATTCGCGCTGACCGATGAGGAATGGGCGGATATCATTAAATCCAACACATTCACGCGTAGCAGAGCTGAGAAACGGCGCTTTGATCATCTGCAAGAGGAATCTACTGAAAACATGAAGACCATCTTGAACAAATTGCCGAAGATCAAGACGAAGAAGATGTAGATGTAGATGATATGTGATACAATCACTGTAGTTAATTGGATTGATGGGACACACGTCCACATTGTAACATATTTTCTCTCTCTCTCTCTCTCACACACAAAATCTTGACATAATGGGCGTTCCAGACTCCCAGCGGATTTTTACTGGTTGCGAAACATGGTATGGATCGGAATTGTGATTCCTCTGGGCTGATATCTCAAGCTAGAGAGTCTTTTCTGGAGGCTCTAAATTCTGAGTAGACATTTCAAAAAATCCGCCGGGAGGCAGGAACGCCCATTACATCTCAAAAATTTAGTAGGGATCCTGTGAGAGACGCTTTTCAATTTCGTCCCTTTCATACATGTAGGGACATTCTTGTTCACGGGCATGTTCCTCATTTGCCAAGGCATTGATTACATCACTGACAATTTGGGTCTCCTTATTCGATATGTTGTTCAGTGATTCAATGAAGGTCTCGAAGATTTTCTTACGCTCTTTCTGACTGTTCTGAATGCGCTTGCGATACTTGAACATACATGAATCTTCGATGCACCCCTGGTGCTTCTCACACCCTTCATTTCCGTCCCCACAAAACTCGAGGCCATCTTTGTTAAGGTTGTGATGAAAAACGCGCCGAGGGCATCCCGTAAACGTAATTCGGACAGTGCGAATACAATCTCGGGAGGGGGAGATCTTACACATCACTCTTTCGTTGCAAATATTAAACATTTGTGCTTGATACAAATGTACTTACTTACTTCCTGACGCGATTTTTTTTAGTGCAATCGTCCGCGAGTCAATGACTCACTGAGCTGGCTGGCTGACATCCTTGTCGGAACACACATTGCGGACAATCTTTATCTGCAGATAGGCTCTCTCGATTATTCCAAGTCTTCATCAGAACACACGATATGCAGCAGTTGATACAATGTATAAAAGTTACGAACAACAACTACTAAAGTGCTTACTCGCACATTTACGATAACACATATTTTGATGAAAGTGATACAATCGTGTTGAAAATAAAAGGCATATTACATATTCACACTATAATCCACAGTGGAGCGCCAAGAGCTACCATGGGTAATCCTTCACAACAGCAACATGACACAAGCGCGCCCATCTCTCCGCAACTGGCTGAGCAGGCGCTTCACCGGTTTCTATCCCAGCGCCGTGTACATAAAGGGGACGAATTCACACACAACGGCATGGGGGGAGGACGCTCGTGCAGTGCAGGATCATACTACATATCCGCATCCGACCAGGAAGATTTCCACCGTCTGTACCGTGAAGCAGTAAATGCAGGCGCACCGGATCTCTCGCTCACAGAGAAGCACCGCCACATCGGACCGGTCGTCATTGACCTAGACCTGAGACTTGATTCGGGATGTATTGGAGGCGGCAGGGCTTCTCCTGACAAGTCCATAGTGGACATTCGCTCATTGGCACCTCAGATATGCAAAATATACCTTCAACGCATCCGAGAATTTGTCGACGCTCCGCGCATCCGTTTCTTTGTCATGTCCCGATCCAAGGCTCCTATGTTCTTCAAGAGCGGCGTGCTAAAGGACGGACTGCACATCATCGTCCCGGACATCGTGACCCGCACCGAGGTGCAGTACCTCCTCAGACAGAAGGTCCTAGATGACCTATCGGCCCTGTTCTCCACACACATCCCTGGCTTGTTATTGCGCATCGAGGATGTCGTAGACGAGGCAGTCATCGAAAAGAACAACTGGATGATGTACGGAAGTCGAAAACCTGGTGCCACGCCGTACACCGTGCACAGCGTGCTAGAGTGGGACTCCGTCTCCTCACTAGCGGAGGTCCCGATAGCGGAAGACGAACAACATCTCTCAGACATACTCTCTATCCGGAACAAGTACACCGAGAGCGAGCTAAGAGAAGATAGTCTTGATGAGGTGACTGTATTCTCACGCACACGAGAACATCGCAACAGAATGCGAGAGACGATCCAGAATGTAGTCATGCAGGAAGACGATTGTAGGAACAACCACGTCTCCGCCGATGAGTTCCTTCGCATTTCCCAGATTGTGATGATGCTTTCTCCAGCTCGCGCCGACTGCTACAACGAGTGGGTCCGCGTAGGTTGGTGTCTGCGCAATATAGATCATCGCCTACTAGACAAGTGGGAGGAATTCAGCCAACAGTCGCCAAAGTATGTGAACACCGAGTGCGCTCGTTTGTGGAACAAGATGCGCAAAGGCGGACTCGGGATAGGCACACTACATATGTGGGCGAAACACGACAACCCCGAGGCGTACCCGAACCTTATCCGCAATGATCTACACTCGCTCATCATGCAGAGCTCGAACGGGACGCATTATGACGTCGCTCGCGTGGTGCACCACATGTATCGCTATGATTACGTGTGCGCTTCCATCAAGATGCGCATCTGGTACGAGTTCAGGAACCATCGATGGCACGAGACCGATTCCGCATACACTCTACGCGGCAAGATCAGCACCGAAGTGGTCAGCGAATACACCCGCGCTACCATGAACATTCAATCCATGTCCCTGACGGTTGATGAGTCTGAGCAGAAAAGGTTGATCGAGCTGGCTCACAAACTCACCGCCGTATCCCTGCAGTTGAAGAAGACCGCTTTCAAGGACAACGTGATGCGCGAGTGCTGTGAGTTGTTCATGGTCGAGAAGTTCTGCGACCTCCTTGACAGCAACTGCTCTCTGGTGGGGTTCGAGAACGGAGTGTACGACTTGGAGCGTTTCGAGTTCCGTGACGGTCGTCCTGACGACTACATTTCCTTCTCGACGGGTTGTGCGTACACCCCATTCCATCGCGACCACCCAGTGGTCGCCGAAATAAACAAGTTCTTCGCCCAGACGCACCCACGAGAGGACGTGCGCACGTACCTTCTAAGGACGCTCGCGGATTGTCTCTCGGGGCACATCCGGTACGAGCGCATGAACGTGTGGACAGGAAGCGGATCGAACGGCAAGTCCATCACGATCTCTCTCATGGAAAAGTCGCTTGGGGACTATTGCTGCAAGTTCCCTGTCACTCTTCTTACGCGCCAGAGAGCGGCTAGCAACGCAGCCACTTCCGAAATCGCTAGGGCCAAAGGCAGGCGGTTCGGCGTGCTGCAGGAGCCATGCGAGAACGAGCACCTGAACATCGGACTAATGAAAGAGTTGTCGGGAGGAGATACCATTCAGTGCAGGGAGTTGTACAAGCCCCCCGTTGAGTGGAAGCCGCAATTCAAGTTGTTTCTACAGTGCAACCATTTACCTTCGGTTCCTTCGGACGACGGAGGCACGTGGCGACGCATACGCGTGATAGAGTTCAAGTCCAAGTTCGTGCCCAAGCCATCCCCGGACCACCCTAACGAGTTCCCCATGGACCTTGAACTATCGTCAAAGTTGGAGCATTGGAAGGAGCACTTCGTATCGATGCTGATAAACACATACACGGCCACGTTCGGGCAGGCGCTCGAGGAGCCTGAGCCCGTCATGGCGTGTACTCACCAGTACCAGCGCGACAACGATCACTTTGCCAATTTCGTCGACAAGTGTGTAGAGAAGGTCGAAGAAGACACGGTATCGGCGGAAACGCTCACGCTCGACGCAGCATTCGACGAGTGGAAGATATGGAACAAGGCCGAGTCGGACGGTATCACGGGGGCAACCAAGATCCGGAGAGGCGCGATGAACAAGTACCTCGACCAGGCGCTGAGGACGAAAGGAATTCGTGTCAAGGGGGTAGGAATTGTTTACGAGGGGTTCCGGTTGATCGAACCAGAGTTACGTTGATATTTGCCATCTTGAGGAGGCATAGACATTGAAGGTGGCATTCCGAACGGGTATCGAGGAAGCGCATCATACGAAGAGGGGCCGTTATTATTACCACCACGGGCGCTAGATCTCGGGCCAACGTTTTTAGAAATGGATTGTTGTGTTGTATCACCATTGTCCCCACCATTAATGTGAAGTCGTTCATTGTCGCGGCCGCGCCCACGCCCACGCCCACGCCCGCGCCCGCGCCTATTCTCATTCTCATTCTCATTCTCACTCGCACTATCACTGTCACTATCATTGTTGCGGGTGCGGTCACTGTTTTTGCGGTCATTGCTGTCGCTTTCACTATCGTTGTTGTTGTCACGGTTATTCTTGCTTTTTAGGGGTAGGGAATCCGGATCAAACATAGCTCGGCGTTTCATATTGTAGACCGCTGATGGTATGAACGGTTTGCGTGACACAGATTCTTCTTCATTTCGCTTGATCGATGCGTCATCTATATTGTTGTCTACTTCACGACATTTAAGATCTTCGCGTTTCTGAGGACTCCTCACTCCCTGTTCTTTCGCGTTCGCGTTCGCGTTCGCGTTCGCGTTCGTGTTCGCGTTTTTTTTTCGCGTTTGTTTTCGCGTTTGTTTTCGCGTTCGCGTTTGCGTTTGTTTTCGCGTTTGTTTTCACGTTCGCGTTCGCGTTCGCGTTCTCGTAAGCGTTAGCGTTAGCGTTTGCGTTCGCGTTAGCGTTCGAGGGGGAGTTCGCACTCGGAGAACGCTGCACAAACATAGATCGTAAACCGAATAAACCTGATACCACGATTATCAACACAGGAATTGTACTCGCCATTTTGTATTTAAAACGGATCACTAAAAAATATTCGGGTCAACTCCGGCATCCGGTTACAACGCGGTACTTATAATAAGAGATATGATGGCATCTTTCTTCATGGAGGCAATAGCAGTTGCTGTCACACCAGGGGTGTTCGTACTAGAAAGAAGTCTTCTAAGCTCGTCGACACGCATAGACTTGAGTTTACCCTCGTTCAAATTACTGGGTCGAAGAGATTCACTATCACCCTCAATAGGTACTATTTCAGTCTGTTGTGGAAAGGTAGTAGCGGAACCAGTATCGGTACTATTAGTACCATCAGCATCAACATCACCAACATCAGTATCCGTGATGACACAAGAAGTTTGTGGGGTATAATTTACAGAATGGTCCTCGATGCATGGTGATCAATTGGAGGAAATGATCGTCCCGACAATGTCGATCATATTGTCTACCTCGTCATCTTCATTGTCCTCATGGTCATCGGTATATTCTTCCCCGGAGTCGGAATCGTCTTCAACATTTGCGGACTTACCGTCACCCTTCTTCAAGACAATAACGTGATTAGTATTGTTACAAGTCTCATTACCATTGGGCTCATTATGGCGCAACTTAGAACTCACCAAAGACAGACACTCCAATCGAACCATCTCGATACGCTTTTGCATCTTTGTGTGGATGTCCGATATAGACATGAACACATACAACGCCGTGCACACGGCCAGGCAAGCTGTGAGAACGCTCCAAGGGATACGTGTTACAATTGTCAGTGCCATTGAAAAGACTTTACATGTCCTTACAAATACAAAATCAACGAACGATTGACCGCGCAACCCGTTTTTCCTACAAATGAAACCGTAAACGATAACGAGACGTTTGATTTATTGATTTGCGTTCGCGACATGTATCACGTGTCACTACACTCGGTGGAACAGTAAAATGAAAAAGACTCAATAACGTTCTGCATTGTTTCAATTACTGCTCTTGGGTCTTGAAGAAGCTTTGGGTCTTGAAGAAGCTTTGGGTCCTGACGAAGCCTTGGTTCCTGACGAAGCTTTGGGTCCTGAATAAGCTTTGGGTCCTGACGAAGCCTTGGTTCCTGACGAAGCCTTGGGTCCTGACGAAGCCTTGGTTCCTGACGAAGCCTTGGTTCCTGACGAAGCCTTGGTTCCTGACGAAGCCTTGTTCGCGGATTTTTCGGTTGATTTATTATTCTTTTTGGACTTTGTAGACGACTTTGTTGGCGTCGTCTTGGAGATACTTTTGGTGGAACGAGTAACAACATCCTTTTTTTCGGGCTTTTTGGTGAAAATATCGTTTACAATGTTAACTCCTTCTCTAGCACCTAGCATTAAAAAAGGGACTATGAATTTTTGAAATTCAGTTGCAATTATTCCTGCTTCCAACATAGGAAGGTTCCGTTAATAAACTTAACGGAACATAAAAAAAACTGAAACATACCAAAAAACTGTACAAGGACAACGCTTCAATGGACACTCTCGAAAGTACCGACAAAAGAACGATACGGAGTCTGCAGGATGGAGAGCCGTGATCTAAAAAAGAACCACGATATTCTCTTGCAATTTGTTGATTATATTATGGTATTGGTGTTCCACTGCCCCGTGGATTTCTACACCATAAGGTGTACCGTACACGAAGCGGTTTCATTTTAGTATTCCTTTGACTGTACAGTCGGAGACACAAATTGTGGGACACATTAAAATGGGCGTTCCTTCCTCCCGGCGGATTTTTTAAAATCTTGTCACCCTGACACCGTTTAACACAGGACATGTCAGGGAGAGACCGATAAGACACAGAGAGACAGGCAGTCAATAGGAAGCTGACACTACAGTCGGCGGAACAGTAAAATGAAACATATATCAGATGGAAATAAATGTACGACATCGCCGTTAGAAAATTGGCGTTAAGAATGGTCGCTGACTTGGGTGTGTTAAAAACTTCTGTGTTTACGAACATCAGTCGTTCTACTCTGTGGAGGTGGAAACGCTTTGGTGTAAATCGAAAACGACGTGAATTTGTAAGCAACCTTTTTGAGACGAATAAGGATTTGTTAAAATCGTTTTTATTTTCAACTCAATGCACAACCGCAAGAGGCGTTGTTGCTTTTTTCAAAAGTACTCACAATGTACGATTATCAACTAAAACAGTGTATCGTTTCATAAAACTCATTGGTTTTACAAGAAAAAGGAGCAAACTCCGTGGACAGTGTAAAGGGGACTTAGTTCCACTTGTCAATGTATTTTGTAGTAGGTACAAGGAGACAATCAATGCTGGGAAAATTTTAGTATCAGTTGACGAATGTGGGTTTAGTGAGCGTCTCAAGCCACATTATGGGTATTCCCCTGTAGGAAAACCTGTTATCTTTAAAACTACTGGTGGGTGGGTACACCACAGTTTGTTGATGGCAGTTTTTTCAGATGGTAGGAAAGAGTTCGTTGTGAAGAAAGGATCTGTGAAGAAGAAGGACTTCGTTGCATTTATTGAATCATTGAGTTTGTGCAATAATTCAGTAGTAATAATGGACAATGCCAGTATCCATAAGAAATTGGTCCTCAGTCACCCCGTCAATATTTGTTACACACCTCCTTACAGTACAGAATTCAATGCTATTGAGCTATGCTTCGCTAAGGTGAAGAGAGACTTTCGTCGTTTGAACTACATACCGAATGAAACAAAGACGCACGTGTCTGATATGATTTCCTTAGCATTCGGCAACCTCACTGATAAAATTATTATGGGTTGTTTTGAACACGTTTGGAACACTTATGTGTATAAAGCGGTCCCTGACGTATTGATTATGAAAGATGGCGACGAAACCTCCGACAGTCGCGAAATTGAAGGAGCTACTGAAATTGGCTGAAGTACCATACTCGTCGAAGTCCAACAAGGACGATCTTGTCCGTTTATGCGACGACAATGGTCTCATCGCCAGACCCCCTCCAGAATACAAGACGGTGGAAAAGATGTGTGTCGTGAAATGCGCCCTGAAGAAGGCAATGAGTCTTGACGATGAAGAATTCGGTAAGTTTAGGGAGCATGTGGACCAGCTCGTCAATGTGGTGAGCCGCATGTTACGGCGGTCCAGTCTGGTGCTGACTTTCCACATAACGAGTCTATTAGAGAAAGGTCTGGATATTCCAGACCTGTACAACATGAAAGATACCTACTGGAAGGATTGGCTCCGTATCGGGGTAGACGGAATCTTCCCTGATGAGGAAAGCAAGATATCGTACGAAGCTGTGAAGGACTCCATCGGCGATGTAATTGGTAATGACGACGCTGACTACATCAAGTCTTATCCGATCTATTTCGATCAGGTATTGAACTATGCAGGTCAAACATTGAGCACTGTCGTGTCAAACAACGCATGGGTTCCTTTGATACCACGTCTGGCCAGACTCACTTCCACCACTTTAAATAAATTAAATGCCCCGAAGACGCTGGACACATCGAAGATCATTCGGGGATACGACGTGATGCAGGCTATTCAGCAAGAAGTCCAAAACATGGAGGGATGGCCAGAGTCTGTTCAAGAGTACGTCAATGAAGTTAGGGAGATGCTGAGTGTTCCAGATGGAAGTCGAGTTTATGATAACTATGGCAAAGACATGGACTTTCCGACCATGGTCCGGTTTAATTATTGGATACAGACACGGTTGGAGGATATGGATGCACGTCGTATCCGATTGATGCCCATCTTCAATGTCCAACGGGTGCATGTTCGCCTTGACCTGAAGACCCTCGTGAACCTGTTCAGGCACATGTTCCCCAATGACCAGAACATCGTTGAGCTTTCCAAGTGGGAACATGTAAAGAATCCCGACAGCTTCATGTTGCCCCAGAGGCCTGCACAGAAGAAGAAAAAATCATGTGGTCCTGGTGAATGGGAGGCATACAAGTCGGTCCTGAAGCAGTACGATGATGATGTTAAGGATATCAAGGCTACTGACGAGTACAGACATGCAAAGGGTTTGTATGACACGCTTGTGAACGCCCGAAAAACAGTCGCAGGTTCCTTCTTCAGAAAACCACCTGTCAAGAATGGGTGGGTTTTCGACTGCAGCATCTGTACTGACGGAGTCTCTTTGAGCATGCAGTACAGCAAGACAGTACAGGTCCTTGTCTCAGATCTGAAGAAGACCTGTAAGAAGCCTCGTAAAGAAGAAGGTATCAAGATCGCAGAAAAATACGACGGCTCACTTAAAACGATATTGCCCGATATGGGTATCGTCGTCCTGGGTGTGGACCCAGGACGGAGCAACATCGCTACGGTAACGTATTTGGCAGACGATAAAAATAAGACATGGACGCTGACACGTGGTGCATTTTACCACAAGTCGGGTATCAAGAAGCAGACAAGGCAAAAGGAACTGCGTTTTGCTGACATGATTCCTATGTGGGAGTCTCTGCGTGAAAATGGAGCAGCTTTGAGTACATCGAGGACGGATAAGATCTCCGCGTACTTGTCAAATTACGCTAAGTTTTCTGACGAGTGGTGGAGATTGGCTTTGCGACGCCGAGAATCCCGTGACAACTTGCAGCGTTACATCGGAAAACGAAAGGTCAAAGACTCTTTCTGGGCAGGTATCAAGCGGTGCATGATGAAAGAACTTCCTGATATGAAGGGTTGCGTGGCCTACGGATCTGCCATCACGAAACTGAAGCCTACTGGACCGGGAGAAGTTGCAGTTCCCACTGGGGCCATGTTCGCATCGTGTAAAAGAATTTTCAAAGAGGACGTTTCTGTGACAGATGAGTTCAAAACGACTCTTATGTCGTGGGAGACGGGTAAAGAAAAAGAACGTGTTTACAAGATCCCAAGTGTTTGTTCAGCAGACGTGAAGCTTAGGTTGGGTGGTGAACGTTTTGGTCACACGAAATCGAAAACGATGCCAAAGGTCGCTGATTATCGCGACCACTTAGGGGTAAGGTTGTACAATAAACGTAAAGGCGCACAAGAGAAGCACAGGAGGGGTGGCTTCGCCACTTCCCTTGTCGATTCTCAAAAATCGATCGAGCGGTACCCAGAGGTACGAGGACTGCGATTCTCTCCAGAAACATGCATTTACTCGGACCGGGATCGCTCTTCTGCTCTCACAATCGCAAGGCTGCACTGCATGGAATTGATGGGTCTAGGACGACCTCTTCCATTTGCCCACAGCAGCTCTGTTGTTGTTGATGAATAAAAACTCGTATTGTTGTAGACACCACTCGGTCCCCCTCCGGTGGTCGCGACAACATTAGGTTACACCGCAAGGTGTACCGTACACTCCAGAAAGCGGTTTCATTTTAGTATTCCGTCGAGTGTAAAGGATGACTCAGTTCTACGGGAAGCTATCACTACAGTCGGAGACGCAATTTGTGGGACACCCTACCGGTGACCCTTGAACCCAATGGGTAGATCAGCTAAAGGCGAGTACATATATTTGCCCTTCATCTCTGTATTTCAGCATTTAAGCTGGCCCAAAGGATAACAAGGCAAGCTGCTGACAAACCCAGGTGGGTCGGTCGGTTTAGCGCTCACACTCGCCTCGATGGAAACTGTGGTTTTGGGGGAAGGCGAGGGAACACAGAATGCCTCAGGTCGCTCTCTCCCGTCCATCCACGTTGTCAGAAGCAGAAGAAGGTTCTTGGCAGCGTTCACGTCTCGGTTCCAGGTTGCACCACAGCGCACATTGGATGATGCGCTTTTGACACTGTCTCTACAGTGCAGTGCTTTGTGGACCTTGACGTTCTTCACCACCATCTTCTGCTTCTCAACAGTTATTCTGTCGACCGTTTTTGTAAGGAGTATTTAGCCGTTCCGACATCGGATTTGTTAAGCATCGATTAGGCGGGTTTTTACATTGGTGACACTTGTCGCAGAGGGTACTGTCAACGCGGCAAACGTTTAAATATCCAAATTTCTAGGACATTGCGAATGTCCAAATTGACACTAATTGCTGCCGTTTCTGCTAAAGGTATCGTTCATTACAAGATCCTTGAATGGGCGTTCCTGCCTCCCGGCCGATTTTGACTGGTTGCGAAACATGGTATGGAGCGGATTTGTGATTCCTTGGTGCTGATGTCTCAAGCTAGCGAGTCGTTCAGGAGGCTCTAAATCCTGATTAGAAATTTAAAAAAATCGGCCGGGAGGCAGGAACGCCCATTCTTGATCACAATTGCAAGAAAGTCGACTTTGTACAGTTTGTATCTGAGTTACATGTACAGCGGGGTACAGTCGCTGTCCTTGACAATATACAGTTCCATCATTCAAAGGAGACGATTTCTATGTTCGATTCTGTAGGAATACGACCACTCTTTGTACCTCCTTACAGTCCCGAGTTTAACGCTATTGAGAATGTCTTTAGTTTGCTCAAGCGAAAATATCGCTGCATGTGCCCAATAATCCCAGATGTAGCAGATATATTTGATTACAGTAACGCTTTGAAAAGGATTATTGATGCGCACGATGTTAGCCATCAGTTTGACTTTTCAGGGTACTTTGAACATGTAAATTCAGTGTCTTTAGATGCCTTGAATTTTTTGTGTCAATCACCTGAAGACAGTATCTGTATTGAATTGGTCAACTTTTCAGAATCCCCAAATATAAGGTGTCCCAATATCAAATGTCCCTAGCTGTATGGGAAGCTATCAGGGCCGATAGTTCTAAGGGAGTACATAAGTAGTCACCAAGTCATAAAACGCTTGAGAGCACCGCAATTCATGTTCTGCTCATATTTTAGAGCCTCCGGAACGACTCGCTTGCCTGAGATATCAGCACGGAGGATCACAATTCCGCTCAAGACCATGTTTCGCAACCAGTAAAAATCGGCCGGGAGGCTGGAACACATCCCCCATCAGGATGGGATGGGGCTCACACACCCTTGATAGCATTGATAGCCTTCTTCTTCAACTGAGCTACCTGCTCAGCATCCAACCGAAACCTCTTCTGCTTGAGCTCTCCATCATCTAACAAGAGAACCATCAAAAAGTCCTCGCGACGATATTTAACCTGCTGTGAACGCTGATTCTTCGGGAACTCAAACATGCCATCGACACACTCAGAATCGGATTTGATGTACACGCCCTGGACGTAGAAATATCCATTACTCTCTCTGATGGAGGTCACCTTGAACGCGTACACACGACGCGGATCATCTCCGTCGGGAGAATCACTCAAACGCACAGCGTATGGGTCAGACGGTTCGCTGCAAACTGCAAACCCGACTTCTCCAGGCTTGGGAATCTCGTCATCATCATCATCATCATCACAGGTGTGTTTCGGCTCGGTGATAGTCATCCGCTTGGATGCGTGCCGGTTGGATGCGTGCCGGTTGGATGCGTGCCGCTTGGATGCGTGCCGCTTGGATGCGTGTATGGGATCAGGAAGGTCACACGCTGTCTCTTCACAAGGATTGGCATTGAAGTCCCATAGTCGTTCTCGAGATGGGCCGGCGTCCCCGAGGGCCCGCACAGGTACCGTGTTGAATGCCAGTGCACCGTACTTTTTCATCGCGGATGGGTGGATGTAAAACATGAGCCGCAGCATGTGGCTCAGATCCAGGTCAGCCATTTGTGGATTGTCCGCTGCCTCATTCAGCTGTTTCGGCTTGGTTCCTCGAATATGTCCAGAATTAGCCAACCAGCCGACATCGTAGACCTTGTACACAGCATTCTTGAATCCAAGCTTCCAGTTGGAGGGAAGCATGCTCGTCTCAATGAAGACGTGTCTGAGGTCCAGCATCGGAGCAAGAACGGACATGCTCTCGGCAACAGTTTGCTTCCGCTGTCCTCCGTCGTAGGCAATGCAGTCCTTCGGTTTGATCAAGTAATGGGAGTTCCTGCTTCCGAACGGATTTTTTATTTTACTGAAATCTTACGATAAATATTGTAAGATCGTTTTTGCAAATTAATTGATTTTGCTTTTTTGGTGTATTTTACGAAAATATCTTACAATTTATTTTGTAAGATCGTTTTCGCAAATTAATTGATTTTGCTTTTTTGGTGTATTTTACGAAAATATCTTACAATTTATTTTGTAAGATTGTTTTGTTGTATTCAGGAGAAAGAGACTATTCCCTTCAATTTCAGTTGTAACATTGATTTGCTCGTTTGGAGAGAGAGAAAGTTCCTTCGAAGTATTCCAATACAAAATCAATTGTAGAGGACAGTCAAGAGGAAGGTGAAAGCTGTTTACAAAGTCTTGAACGCATTGCTCATAATTATTTATCTCACAACTCACAACTCAACAGTTCGAAAGTACAACTTAGTACTTATGACTCCGAAATCTGTACTTATGTGTACCTCACTTATGTATAACTCACAACTCAGAACTTATATGTACCTTATACAAGTCAGAACTAATAACTCCTAACTCAGGACTTATTATTCATAATTTCATACCTCATAGCCTCATTATGTACATAACACAAATTTAAATCTGCAAACTGCCATCCTAGAATCCTGAAATCACTCAAAATGTGTGCTGGATGGTGCAAACAAGTACACTCGTGCAAACTTGTGCACGGTGCTAATGTTGCACTGCTGCCAACAAGTCCATTGGTGCTAACTTCTGCACTTAGTGCTGACAGATCATGTGCTAACTGACGCCATGGTGCTACCTGACACAATACTGTCTACTCTAGATTGGCTGTGGGAACAGGCTATCACGTTGTAGAAAGAGGGCCAATGCTAACTTGTTGGGTAACAACAGCGCCTGAACAATCGCTGCACTAGAGTCTCCTCCTCCATGCCCCCATCCCCATCTTCCTCCTCCTCCATCTCCTCCTCCTTAGCAATGTCTACATTGTCTCCATCCGATTGCACAGCCTCTGCCTTGGTGTCCTTCTCAATGGATTGGCAGCTTGACCCCTTTGCATGACTCCTTGCTGTGCATTGATTGCCATGCCCAGCACCTTCTCTGGCAGCTTGACCCCTTTGCATGACCTGGCAGCTTGACCCCTTTGCCGGGCCCCCCCCTTGCTGCGCATGCATGAAAGACTGTTTTGATAAATCGGAAAGGCTTTGCTTCATGCCTTGCGCTTTCACCTCTTTTCATGCCTTGCGCTTTCACCTCCTTTCATGCCTTGCGCAAATTGCCTTTCGCATCCTGCATTGCTTTGCTGAGCATCTGCATTAGCACCGGGTGGCCCTGCATGGTCCCGAGTTGCACCTAATTCTCGCACCCTTTGCGCAATGCATTTCACTGCTATGGGAATTCACTTCAGCTCTGTTCTCATGATCTGCTGCTTTGCCTTTCGCTTTCTGCATCGCCTTGCTGCGCATCTGCATTAGCACCGGGTGGTTGTGAATAACCCCCGAGTTGCTTCTAATTCTCGCACCCTTTGCGCAATGCATTTCACTGTCACTGTCCTGCCTAGCACCTTCTCTGGTGGATGCTGGGCAGATAGCCAGGAGCACTGGCGCTCGGAGCACTGGATAGGTCTGCCTACCTGCATGGCGGTTACCCGCCTGCACCTGCCAGACCAGACCAGGACACGCGCCGGGCCAGCACCTGCGCCGGAGTACTGGCGAACAGCTCTGCACCCGCCTGCACCTTCCTGAGGCCTGCCTACCTGCATGATGGTTACCCGCCTGCACCTGCGTCAGAGTACTGGCGGACAGTCCTGCATACCCATATGGCATGCATCCTTAGCTACCGTTCCAAGATTTCTATAGCGTCTGGTTTGGTTATGAATTGCAGTGTAGTGGTAGACTGCAATTGTAGCCCAGACTTAGCTGCCTTGTGCCTGTGTTGACCAAGTTACTGCTTGCCAACAGGTTGCCTTGTTTATTGGTTAATCTTTGCCGGGAGTGTGGTTGGGTGTTTATGTTGTGATTGGTACTTTACATGACAGTGACATATGGATCATGTACACCTGCAGTTCTTCTATTTTACTGTGTTCTTGCCCACCTCGGCCACCTACCTATTTACTAGGTTTGTTTTAGTGGCCCAGTACTGCAATAGGTAAAGCAAAGAGGTGTAGTTGAGGCCTGCTTGACTTGCATAGCATGACTGATGAAATGTCATAGCCCAGAAGAATTTAGCCCTTTTGCCTGTTCCGTCTAGGCATTCGGTGGATCAAGTTTTCTTTGACTGGTTTTAGGATTGATTTTTTAATGATAGGGAGGACTGTGTGTATTCCGATTTTTTTTTTCTCAATCATTCGCTCGTTGGGTTTGACAATGCTCCCGATCATGATCGGGAGGACTGTGGGTATTCTGAGTTTGGTTTTCCTCAATCATTCGCTCGTTGGGTTTGACAATGCTCCCGATTATGATCGGGAGGACTGTGTGTATTCCGAATTTGGTTTTCTCAATCATTCGCTCGTTGGGTTTGTCAATGCTCCCGATTATGATCGGGAGGACTGTGTGTATTCCGAATTTGGTTTTCTCAATCATTCGCTCGTTGGGTTTGACAATGCTCCTGATTATGATCGGGAGGACTATGGGTATTCTGAGTTTGGTTTTTCTCAATCATTCGTTCGTTGGGTTTGACAATGCTCCCGATTATGATCGGGAGGACTGCGGGTATTCTGAGTTTGGTTTTTCTCAATCATTCGCTCGTTGGGTTTGACAATGCTCCCGATTATGATCGGGAGGACTATGGGTATGCCGAGTACAAAAAAAAAAAAAAAAAAAAATGCCGAGTACATGTTTTCTGAATCATTCGCTCGTTGCGTTTGTCAGTGCTCCCGATTATGATCGGGAGGACTGTGTGTATTCCGAATTAGGTTTTCTCAATCATTCGCTTGTTGGTTTTAACAATGCTCCCGATTATGATCGGGAGGACTATGGGTATTCTGAGTTTGGTTTTTCTCAATTATTCGTTCGTTGGGTTTGACAATGCTCCCGATTACGATCGGGAGGACTGTGGGTATTTTGAGTTTGGTTTTTCTCAATCATTCGCTCGTTGGGTTTGACAATGCTTCGATTATGATCGGGAGGACTTTGGGTATGCCGAGTACAAAAAAAAAAAAAAAAAAGGCAAGTACATGTTTTCTGAATCATTCGCTCGTTGGGTTTGTCAGTGCTCCCGATTATGATCGGGAGGACTGTGTGTATTCCGAATTAGGTTTTCTCAATCATTCGCTCGTTGGGTTTGACAATGCTCCCGATTATGATCCGGAGGACTATGGGTATTCTGAGTTTGGTTTTTCTCAATCATTCGCTCGTTGGGTTTTACAATGCTCCCGATTATGATCGGGAGGACTGTTGGTATTCTGAGTTTGGTTTTTCTCAAATATTCGTTCGTTGGGTTTGACAATGCTCCCGATTATGATCGGGAGGACTTTGGGTATGCCGAGTACAAAAAAAAAAAAAAAAAAGGCAAGTACATGTTTTCTGAATCATTCGCTCGTTGGGTTTGTCAGTGCTCCCGATTATGATCGGGAGGACTGTGTGTATTCCGAATTAGGTTTTCTCAATCATTCGCTCGTTGGGTTTAACAATGCTCCCGACTATGATCGGGAGGACTGTGTGTATTCCGAATTAGGTTTTCTCAATCATTCGCTCGTTGTGTTTGACAATGCTCCCGATTATGATCGGGAGGACTGTGTGTATTCCGAATTAGGTTTTCTCAATCATTCGCTAGTTGGGTTTGACAATGCTTCCGATTATGATCGGGAGGACTGTGGGTATTCTGAGTTTGGTTTTTCTCAATCATTCGCTCGTTGGGTTTTACAATGCTCCCGATTATGATCGGGAGGATTGTGGGTATTCTGAGTTTGGTTTTTCTCAATCATTCGTTCGTTGGGTTTGACAATGCTCCCGATTATGATCGGGAGGACTTTGGGTATGCCGAGTACAAAAAAAAAAAAAAAAATAATGCCGAGTACATGTTTTCTGAATCATTCGCTCGTTGGGTTTGTCAGTGCTCCCGATTATGATCGGGAGGACTGTGTGTATTCCGAGTTTGGTTTTCTCAATCATTCGCTCGTTGGGTTTGACAATGCTCCCGATTATGATCGGGAGGACTGTGGGTATTCTGAGTTTGGTTTTTCTCAATCATTCGCTCGTTGGGTTTGACAATGCTCCCTATTATAATCAAGAGGACTGTGGGTATTCTGAGTTTGGTTTTTCTCAATCATTCGTTCGTTGGGTTTGACAACGCTCCCGATTATGATCGGGAGGACTATGGGTATTCCGAATTTGGTTTTCTCAATCATTCGCTTGTTGGGTATGACAATGCTCCCGATTATGATCGGGAGGACTATGGGTATTCTGAGTTTGGTTTTTCTCTAAATATGAATCTATTTTTGAATCTGAATCTGAATCTGAATCATTTTCTTTACCAACCTATTTGTCTTCCGCAGGGTCTACAATGACTGTACCGTGGAAATAAAACTCCAATCGGACGGGAAGGATTTGCGATGCGGCGTCATGGACGAATGGACCAAGGAGCGCCAAGTGCCAATGAACATCGAAGTCGTTGTTGGTGGACCAGACTTCTATGTTACGGCTACGCACGCTCACTGGTTGAGGTTTTGCGGCGAATGCAGGCATATGTGCGGAGCAGATGCATTCTGGTCGACACTCACCCTTGCGGAAGTCAAGACAGCCCAGTTGCTTGAAGTCACTAGCATTCGGAGGCCCATGTCAGGAGCTGGGCTATAAGGAGATAACAATTTGAATACGATGACCTTACAGAGTTGTCGGTGATCTGTCCTCTTCGTTGATTGTAGGAAGCTGACCTCGTCGCGCCTTTCCTGACTTCTTCGCGGAGGCTGTAGGAAATGTAAAGAGTGCAGAAGTTACGCAATATCCTATCGAAATTGAAAGCGGCAAGTGCGGTCAGCACACAATGGTTGTTTCGAACGGTGTACATCATACCGCGTACGTAACATTCGAAATGTACCTGTCAGATTTAAAAATGTAACCTGACCCACGGTGCAGCAGTACAGTCTGTTCGATTGCTCTCTACTGGCGTCAGGTGAAGGCCCTTTTGGTGTACATCGAGGTGACGTCCTCCTGTCGCTAGGACCAAACTCCTCGAAATCGCTCCTGAGCTTTCCTTCGCATGTCTCAACCCACGCCCTAGTTTCCTCAAGCTCTTTGTCGGCGATAAATTCGCCCTCGCCGACCCTGACAGGCTTGCTGCGCATTGTCAACCACCAACCCAAGAGCCTGAATGTGAACTGGTATCCATGATAGGGCTCCTAACATGGGCCGTCGAATGCTAGTGACTTCAAGCAACTGGGCTGTCTTGACTTCCGCAAGGGTGAGTGTCGACCAGAATGCATCTGCTCCGTACATATGCCTGCATTCGCCGCAAAACCTCAACCAGTGAGCGTGCGTAGCCGTAACATAGAAGTCTGGTCCACCAACAAGGACTTCGATGTTCATTGGCACTTGGCGCTCCTTGGTCCATTCGTCCATGACGCCGCATCCCAAATCCTTCCCGTCCGATTGGAGTTTTACTTCCACGGTACTGTCGTTGTAGACCCTGCGGAAGTCAAATAGGTTGGTAAAGCAAATGATTCAGATTCAGATTCAGATTCAAAATCAGATTCAGATTTAGAGAAAAACCAAACTCAGAATACCCATAGTCCTCCCGATCATAATCGGGAGCATTGTCAAACCCAACAAGCGAATGATTGAGAAAACCTAATTCGGAATACACACAGTCCTCCCGATCATAATCGGGAGCACTGACAAACCCAACGAGCGAATGATTCAACAAACATGTACTCGGCATTTTTTTTTTTTTTTTTTTTTTTTTTACTCGGCATACCCATAGTCCTCCTGATCATAATCGGGAGCATTGTCAAACCCAACGAACGAATGATTGAGAAAAACCAAACTCAGAATACCCACAGTCCTCCCGATCATAATCGGGAGCATTGACAAACCCAACGAGCGAATGATTGAGAAAACCTAATTCGGAATACACACAGTCCTCCCGATCATAATCGGGAGCACTGACAAACCCAACGAGCGAATGATTCAGAAAACATGTACTCAGCATTTTTTTTTTATTTTTTTTTTTTTACTCGGAATACCCATAGTCCTCCCGATCATAATCGGGAGCATTGTCAAACCCAACGAACGAATGATTGAGAAAAACCAAACTCAGAATACCCACAGTCCTCCCGATCATAATCGGGAGCATTGACAAACCCAACGAGCGAATGATTGAGAAAACCAAATTCGGAATACACACAGTCCTCCCGATCATAATCGGGAGCATTGTCAAACCCAACGAGCGAGTGATTGAGAAAACCTAATTCGGAATACACACAGTCCTCCCGATCATAATCGGGAGCACTGACAAACCTAACGAGCGAATGATTCAGAAAACATGTACTCGGCATTTTTTTTTTTTTTTTTTTTTGTACTCGGCATACCCATAGTCCTCCCTATCATAATCGGGAGCATTGTCAAACCCAACGAACGAATGATTGAGAAAAACCAAACTCAGAATACCCACAGTCCTCTTGATTATAATAGGGAGCATTGTCAAACCCAACGAGCGAATGATTGAGAAAAACCAAACTCAGAATACCCACAGTCCTCCCGATCATAATCGGGAGCATTGTCAAACCCAACGAGCGAATGATTGAGAAAACCAAACTCGGAATACACACAGTCCTCCCGATCATAATCGGGAGCATTGACAAACCCAACGACCCTATTCGCTTGAAGTCACCTACTACACTGCTAGCTGCCAGGCAGATGCCTGGTCACCAGCTGCTAGAGTGGGTGTCGGACCTAAGCCCGGCACCGTTATTGATATAGCTATAGGCTGTATCATAACATTCCCCCGAATCCCTGGTATTCTGGTACCCAGAATTCCTGGGATTCCACAACACAAGTCATAAGGAGTAAGCCAGACAAATATGCCCGTGGAGAAGAAAAGTAGGGGGAAAGCAATCCTAAAACCAGTCAAGGCGTAGGTATGACATCCGTGAAAAACTGTCTGAACAGTATCCGAAGCTCTTCTTGCACGCATCCGCTGATGCAATGGACAACAAGAAGACTAATCTTCCTCAGTCACGCCACTTCTCACATACAAAGAAGACCGCAGGAGGTGAACTTCTAAAGACACGCATCATGGGTGAGTACAAATACAGCGCATGTAGGACATGTCCTCCCGATCATAATCGGGAGCATACACAGTATTTTAAACTTGAAATGATTACTTAACAAAATAATGCTAATATTCTGACTTCATGTTTCCTTCTATGTTAACTCAGGATTATTCTCCCAGGGAAGAGGCTTCATTGGTTATTGAGCTTTGCCATTCTACTCGCAGTCCATCAATCTGACTATATCATGCTTCCAACATTTCTTCAACCGGGTCCTTGAAGAAGAGGGGCAGCTTCCACCGTATTGCTTCTTGCAAATGGACAACGCGGCAAAGGACAACAAGAACGCTTTCATGTTCGCATACTTGTCCTTGTTGGTTGAGATGAACTGGTTTGAGGAAGTGTATGTCCATTTCCTCCCTCCCGGACACACACATAGCAATCTTGACCAAAAGTACTCTGTGATCTCGCAAGGGTTAAAGAACATGGAAGTGTACACCCTGGACCATCTGATGGGCATTGTTGGTAACTTATTCAAGAGAATGGGCCTTTACACAAGGCAAGACGTTGTGACCTCTATAGGGGACTTCTCCGCTGTCCTCCTAGACAACGTTTACAAGTTGTTCGGCCATGGCACTAGCACCGTCAAAGGAGTTAATCGCCGTTTACACGCATTCAAGATGACGAAAGGTCCCAACGGGAGAGTCGGTAAGAATACTTGATATACTGATATTTACAAATTAAATGCTACCGTGCGTGTATGTACTGTCTGCACAATGCTCCCGATTATGCTCGGGAGGAATATGGGTGTGCCATGTCCTCATTGATTTACATGTACAGTCTTCAATAGAAATTAAATGATACAAAGGAAGTTGTACCTAGGACCTAGGATGTATTATCCAAGGGATGCTCCCGAGTATAGTCGGGAGGAATATGGGTGTCCTAAATGATTCACTAATATACAATACATGTTTGCACACCAACAATTGCAGGGGTCTATTACAAGGAGTATGACGAGTCAGGATCTTGGAGAGGACAGTGGGACAATGACGCTGAACCTATTTACGTCCTCCAAGGCTTCCCACTGGTGGACACCAGAACAGTATTTAAGGAAGCCCCCAAGATCAAGATTGAAGAGCTCGAGAATATCGAGGCAAACTGGGCGGCTGTCTGGAAGACTATTCATAACGAGAAGCCCGGAGGTGACGTCCTTGCAGGCCACATGGCCGATGGTACATGTACAAACCGCCGGTGACGACCGTGCAGGACCCGTAGCTGATGTCCGTGTACGACACGCAGCGGAGGACCTTCTAGAACCAGAAGCCGATGACCAGCAGCCGATGGATGAACCAGCAGCCGATGGCCCATCCCATGCCCAGTCCTTCAAACATATTGCCGAGAAGCTTCGTGAAACTTGGGAAGCCAGCAATAAGTGGTGGACTGATTTCTTCAACGTTGAGAAGAGTTATTGGAGCACTCAACCAGATGATGCTGTGACTGGGGAGTACCCGAAAGACCAACATTTTGTCGACTTCCCATTGGAGTTGTCAGCAACCAGTCGTGTTCTGACACAGTCTGAGAAATCAATGGCCAAGCGCTTGATAGCAGCATTGGATGACTTGTCCATGGATGTGTCAGACCTTTTACCTGCAAGTAACGAGATTGCCAAGACTATGAAGGTCGCACACACTTTGGAGACTAATATGGAAAGGCCAGAGGAGGAGGATGTGTTGTACTTATATTCTTCACAAGGGACGAAGCCGGAAAGAAGAATAGCCTACGAGCCCACTACTGATTTGGTTGTTGGTCATGTTGCTGTGGTCAAGGTACAAATGGATGACTCTAGCGGATTGAGAGGATGGGACGTGGTGGAGGTCAAATCACTACCAGTGAATGGAGAAGTGGAATGTGTGTATTTAAAGCCCTTGTACTCTGGGGCTCAGAAGTTGGTGTACACTGAAACACAATACCCAACTTGGCCAGAAGATTGGATGGACCACAAGCTTGTGCCTATTACCGTGGGGGTTAGGAGAAAAGCAACATGGACGGGCGATATTCCCATTGACGCATTTCAATTTAGCTGCGAACCCACCAAGGGTATGAAGATCCAGAGAAAGTACCACACAAGCATGCTCCTAGCTTGTCAATCCATTGAGAAGGACACCAGGGCAGAGGCTGTGCAATCGGATGGAGACAATGCAGACATTGCTGAGGAGGAGGAGATGGAGGAGGAGGAAGATGGGGATGGGGACATGGAGGAGGAGAAGGAGGAGGAAGAGGAGGACGAGGAGGGGGGGGGAGGAGGAGGAGTAAGATGTTTGACACATAGCCGTTTTTTACTAAATTAGAAAAATTAAATGAAATATACTTACGATTTTTATTGTAAGATGTAAAAGCTGAATTCTGCCTGCCGACTTATAACCGTCCGCTTTCCCTTTGTTTCTTACAATTATAGTTGTAAGACACGAATTGATGTTAACACCTTTTGTTACAAAATATGGCATTTCAACGTTGTAACATTCGCAATCTGTACGTTTCTCCGTCTTTCAAGCTCATTTCAAGCATATTTTGTCAAACTTGACTACAATCTTACGATTTTTATCGTAAGATTGCATTTGAAAAGCATCAAAAGACCCCCAAAAAGTGATTGTAAGATTGGAAATCCGTTCGGAAGCAGGAACGCCCATTAAGTCATGCAAGAACTTCAAACTAGTCTCAACGGAGAGATTTCCACCAGAGATGGTGGTGTCCAGAATAACATCAAGGTGTGCAATCACGGCGGTGACCTTGTCGGCAACTTCCTCTGGCAGCTCACTAGTCGCCAGCTCATGTGTATTCACCGGGTCCACGTAGTTCCCAGGAAAGTGGTGGTGCCACCTCCTTACATTCGCAACCAGGGCATTCACGACATCCCGCTTCTCATCCTCCAAATGGGACACATCCATGGGGATAGGCACAATATTCTCAACACCGGTGCCGGTATGGTACTTCAGTGTGTTTGGATCGCTCGAGTACACTTTCTCGATCGTCTGTGTGTCACCATGACCATACTGGTGGAAACGCAAGAATTCCAGACATCGCGTTTTGTCCAACGGATTCGCCAAGTTACCCAGCGTCAAATTCTCCGTGACGTCAATGACACCCCTCTTGTTTTGCTTCTTCACGTGCAGGATGCTAAGCATGGCAAGGGTTGCTGCTGCTAGGTACCTTGAGGCGTATGGAGAAAAGTCATTGACAGGGCTGTTATCCTTGCCACACAGATCGGGGTCCACTCCTTTGGCATTCGAGTCGGATGAAGCCCAGTAGGTGAACTTCCCTTCCTTCCCCCTCTTCGCAAAAACGCGCTGCCTAATGTTATCGGTCGGGTCCAAGAATCCGATGTCGTAGAGAAACATGAACCGAACTGCAAAGCAGAAGGCGTGCAGAAATGACAACATCGATGCAGAGCCGGGAAGTGTGCTGTGGATGTGTGCCAAGTTCTTCATCTGACGCTTACCCTTCCAGGTAAGCTCCATATACTCTTTCACATAGCTGAGGACTTCGGGCACGAACGCCCCGACTATGGCTGGAACTCTCGAAGTGACACTGACACCGTCCTTGCTCTTCATCGAAATGAAAAACGTGATGTCACTGAAAGACAAACTGGTTGCCTCGATTGTCCGGCTCACACGCGTCATTATCATCACCTGCAAAGCAAACAAGTCAGGTATTAGATCCCGATATAATGGGCGTTCCAGCCTCCCGGAGGATTTTTTGAAATGTCTACTCAGAATTTAGAGCCTCCAGAACGACTCGCTAGCCTGATATATCAGCACAGACAGAGGAATCACAATTCCGATCCAGACCATGTTTCGAAACCAGTAAAAATCATCCGGGAGGCTTGAACACACATTGTATGTGCTACTACGGTTGCAAGTCGATCGTTGTTTATTACCTGCTCAAGGTACCAAAGCATAGAGTTTTTGGCGCTCTGGAACTTTCTTGAAGGGAGACTGGGTCCTCTGCTGTTATCTGGGAGGTCACTTGGCGGAGGGTTATCTTTTGTAAACGCATGGACGGTCCCCAATAGCAAGGCTGCCTTGTAAACGATTGCCGCGAACGGAGGCACCACAGAGTTCCTTGTATCCGTTTTTCTGTCCTCCATTAGAGCCTTGTACGCACTCTGCGTTGTCGGGTCATCAATTTCGTACAACGTGCTCACATTGTGACTGCAAGGGCCTTCGACGCTCTTCTTTGCAGACCGCATAGACACTGTCTCTTGCACATTCCTCCCGATCAGTTTCATCACTCGTTTTATGTCCGTGTTCAGAATCGTGTACGACAGCATCTTCTTCCTGAACTTCAGCAAATCCATAACATAGGACGTTGGGTACGTCACTAGAGTCGTGACAGATGTGACAAAGTTGAAGTTGGTTCTATCCGCATCCACATCAGCCTGAATAAAGTTGTTCCACAAAAGATTGACGACTTGGACAAAATATTTAATGACCTTCGCAACCAGCAATTCCTCCACGATGCGCTCCCACTTCACCAACTGCATACGATTGCTAGTCACGATGTCCCTCACATGGGACTCTGTCGGAGGGGATGACTGGCGAATGATGACGCTCAACAGCCAATGGAAAAAACCAATGCGCAAGGTCCTGTCGTCCACGACACTGGTTAGTTCGTTGTCCCCGGTTGGCTTATTGCGATAGACGATTGTCTTGTTGACACGACGGGATGATAGAAACCCATCGTATCCCCAATCAGTTGTGCAGGTATCTGTGTTTGTTAACATGATTGATTGTTGTAAATAAATGACTAGGTATCGTGAATTTATAGAGGACTATCTTTGCTCATCATGCGGTTTCCGTCTACTGCATGCGGTTTCCGTCTACTGCATGCGGTTTCCGTCTACTTCTACTACATTCAGCTGATGCCCTAACGATGACATTCCCGATGACGTCAAGGTCCACATGCGGAATTATTGCATGGCACTCCCACGTCCGCTCCCGTAAATACGTACGCAACCGGTAACTGGACGGAAACATGAACGCGCACTCGTCGGATCGGGTGACGGCGTCCGAACACATAACGTCCACCGCGGACGCCAAGGGGCGAGACGGTAGAATGAGGAAGAGAAATAGTTGATCCCTATCAACGGCGTCAATCCCCATTGTAGAAGCCGACTTGTGCACACGGGATACGAAACGCTCTAGTGTGCGGTCAAGTGTAGAGAAGTGGTCATCGAGTTCCTCGATGATATGCGGTGTCGACTCGCTCAGAAAGTGTTGGATGTCAAGTGCGAGAGGCGCGTAATCATACGGGTACGTCCAACCCACACTATACAGCTTCTGGTCACCAAGGTAACGCAGTGTCCACGCAAGTCCCGCCACGAACGCCATCGCGGCTTCGCGGATCCTCGCAGCGGAACCAGCTGCCCCGCCCACAAATAGAGCGTTGTAGTATCGTCGACGCCAAAGAACATCGCATGCGGCGTGGTGAACGAAGTCGACGATGCCGCTCTCCGGATTCTCCAAAGGGTACCTTTCTCCCCCTCCATGCATATGCATCGCCAGCATACCGTACGCATTAGTACTACTGCTACTAGTACCGTTTCTCTTCGACATTTGCGTGTACGTTCTCGCGCACTGCTCATTGTACCAAGCATCCTCCTCGCGCGCGAGCTGGTGCTCGTTCTCTGCTATACTTGACATAAACGAGCGTAGAGCACTCAACGAAATGCCTGCCGTAACGTCAGGTCCTCCGGTAGACAGCCAAGGGGGGGGAGAGGTGCGCGCATTAGACCCGTGTCCTCCTCCAGCTAATGAGTGGTACATGGACAGCAGTATGCTCAACCCATTCGTTTTGAGACGAAGTCCGGTCAGAGAAGGGATGAAGTCGTTTCCAAGCAATAGACAGATTACGACGAAGTCACGGACGTTTATGTTGCGCTCCAGCTGAGTGCGGAGCGATCGCACGTTAAGGATGCAGTCACCTCCACAACCACCGGGAGTCTCACGGTACAACTCAATCGCGTTCCAATGAGGAGAGAGCAACGACATTAGGATGAGGTCCGTGTCCAATCCGTGCACAAGCACGGATAGCGATTGCGAATCCCTGTACGAGGCGGTGATATGCCGGAAGATCTTCTGCTCACCCTCCCCTGACTCGAGGTCGGTGGACAGAACCACCTCGACAGAAGGGCATGTGCACGAAAAACGCGCAGAGAACCCTTGGAGACCGCGGCGAAGGTGGTGCATGAAGGGGGTGGCAGGAGATATGTGGGCACGGTCCAGGTACGTTTCATCTCGGTTCTGGGGGTGGTTGTTCGTCTCTCCATCACAGTGTCGTCGCTGTGTCAATTCGTGCACAAACTTACGATTCCGCTGTTGCTGCATCTTCGCTAGAGGAGCGGTGCCATCTACAGAGACGAACTACAACTTGGCTGGACGGGTACAACATACAAGATATTCAAGTCGATCCATCGAATGTTGGACGACCTGCTCGGGTGTGGTGTTGGGAAACCTTGAAAGAGCGTCGTGGACTACCGCGTTAAAATTGATGTACACGTGATCGTACATGCGGTCAGGGGAGCGCACATCGCGAAAACAAGAAGGATAACGCCTCCGAAGGTGAGAAAACAGGTACGGGATACCCATCCATACAAAACACAAAATGAGAATGCCTGTAGTCTTTACACTTCTTGTTCTCAAATAAAGTGGGACACACCTTATAATCATCGAGACTGCATATCGTTGCTTTTGGGCAACGTAGGGGGGGGGGCAGCAAGTTGAAGAGGTTCTCGAAAACATTCAGAGTCGCCTCTTTGGTAAACCGTTCAACCGTCTGTGTCCCCAAATCAGTATCAGGCGTTGGTGGGGTTTTCGAGGAGCTTCTCGGAGCGTCTCGTAGAAACGCGAGAGGTCGCTCTCTCCCAAAGACTTGGTGGAGTGTAAGCATCAGGATGTTCCTGGAAGCGTTCACATCTCGGTCCCAAGTCTTCCTGCAGTGGAGCCTACCGCCGCTCTGTTGGCGTGGCGATCCGCTTTGACTGGTTTTGCAGTGGAGAATATTGTGAATCCGCTTGCGTCCTTCCGTACAATCCCAACCAGTACCGTCTTGCCTCTTACGATGAGTGAGTGCAACCATGTTGCAAAAGCGGGTCTCAATTTGAAGACTCCAATCCCTTCTTGACAATGTCTCAGCTTGCAGAGGTGTGACTTCTCTGTCCTCTGTCAAGATGTCTCCAAAAACTTGTGGACGCTACCACACGCAAACTTAGTTACACCCGCAAGCGAGCATACAAAACAGTTCGGCACAAGACTGACCACAAATCTTCTGTCGACCGTTTTTGTAAGGAGTATTTAGCCTTTCCGACATCGGATTTATAATCAGGATTTAGAGCCTCTTGAACGACTCACTAGCTTGAGACATAAGCACCAAGGAATAACAAATCCGCTCCATACCATGTTTAGAAACCAGTCAAAATCGGCCGGGAGGCAGGAACGCCCATATACTGTCAAATCACTGAACTTGTTGGACCACCTTTTTGAAGATGTCTGTCATTCCTTTGACGATCATCGGCTTCGCCCCACCACTATCCCCCCCCCTCTCCTCCTCATTTTTTGCATCTTGCTTCTTTACAATATCTCCCGGCAATCTCCGGAGAATTAGAGCGATATCCTTACGCATGCGCATGATCGTCTCGAAACTGTATAGGTTGAAAGATATCAACATAGCGAAAGAGATCAACACAATTATCTTACCCATCCCTGTACACGTGGTCGTTCGTTCTCTTGATTCATGGTTTTTTTTTAATTTAAGAATGAAACGAATCCAAACAATGAGCAAAGGAAATATTATTAACGAGGGAGGTTACAACGTCATTTTCGAGATCGAACTCCTTAAAAATGATGTGCAGTCGGAGGGAGACGTATTCGTCGTGGACACGTTCAACGTACACACAGGAGAACTGTTGTCGGTTAGGTACAACAGTCTCAAGACACTGACACATGCGTACCCTAGCAAAGAAGTCGTCATAAGGAAATTAAAAAACATCATTAATAGACGTGCGCCTGATAACCTCGACGCCGATTGTCTCACGTCTATCCTCACTAAACTGTGGAACGAAACGACGCCGTCAAAGAAAACAAAGTACACGCAATCCTCCGTACACTCATTCATAAAGAGCATGCCGGAATGGAACATGCTATGGAAAATATTCAAACTCGGAGTCATAGCCAGACACAAACCTGTAGACGCATTCACGTCCATGCACGTGAAGGACACCTACATTGTAACACTATGCATACGCACTAGAAAAGGAATCTATCCTGTCCTGAGGCGGTTCACAGGTGATTTAGGGTCAAAAGAGTTCACAAAGAAGCTCACGCTAGGGCGAATTCTCGATGTAGCAGAAGCGGTTCTAGAAACACTCTCTTACTTTTCATTGTACGGATTCTTCCACCACGGAGATGTCAAGTCGAACAACATCCTATGGAAGGACATGCCAGACGGATCTATCATTGTGCGCTTGGCAGACTACGATACAATGGTGCAAATTCCTGATCACGTTGCACTGAACTCGTTAGACATGTCTGTAGTAACCGATCTGTACGCGTCCCCATTTAGCGTTTCAGCACAAACATTCGATAGCTCGTTTGCCTACTTCCAAAGCAAAAGCATACTCATCCCCCAAGACATCACCGCACGCACTATACGCAAATCATGGGAGCCTCTCAAAGCCACACACGCACACAAACGACAAGAAGGAAACAAAAACTGGAGGTGCGACCTACTCAACATGCTCGTATCGAAAAGTGACCTCTACAGCCTAGGACTTGTCATCGCCGCATTCGGATTAAGCTCGACAATCACCAGCAAAAAAGTAATAAACAAGCTATCTGGGTTCGTCAGAAATCTCGTCACTATCGAACAAATGCCGATCGGGTCATTCGACCCCCACAAAGAAACTCCGGTATTACATGCCTCAAACAACACCGACTGTATCATGACTATATCGGACGCGACCATCCAACTGTCACAATCCGAACAAGCTTCACGACAGAAGAAATCAATGCACCAATTTACTCCCAATTTAATCCACAGGAACGCCCATTTTAATCGCGGTTTACGTCCCCAATTCGAGAATTAAAAAAATAGCGTAAAAAGAAAAGGGAATAATATGGAAAGTGATTCATCGCAACAACTCGAACTGTTAGCATCTATTATAACTGAACTGAAGACAGCTAACGAAACCAATGTCCAGATACTAGGTGCGTTCCAAAGACTTCTTGCAGAGACAGAACAATATCAAACAGATGATCCCTCAGATGGACAGAACGTGGGAGGAGAAACAAATGGAGGAGAAAATCCAGAGTCGGAAGGTGTTGAAGACGAAGAAGGAGGAGTATCTAAAGACGAAGAAGGAGTAGTATCTGAAGACGAAGAAGGAGTAGTATCTGAAGACGAAGAAGGAGGAGTACCTGAAGACGAAGAAGGAGTAGTATCTAAAGACGAAGAAGGAGTAGTATCTGAAGACGAAGAAGGAGTAGTATCTGAAGACGAAGAAGGAGTACCTGAAAAAGACGTACCTGAAGAAGTTGAAGAAGTTGAAGAAGTCGACGTGGAAGAATTCAACGGACGTTAAATGTGGAAGTGATTTGGTTGTAAAAACTCAAAAAAATGACTTATGTGTAAAGAAGTACGAGTGACAAACCGGTCATCTTCTTTGTTTATTCAACTAAGATGAACGCTAAAAAAGAATATGATGACGTAAGGGTGCTTGTCGGTGATACTGATGATGCTTCAAAACCATCAAACCGATCTAAACCAAGGAATTCAGAAGGTGCTCCTCCGTCGAATAACACTACTACCAATAGGAACAGTAAGAAGACTGTAGGATCATTGATTGTAGATGGGCCAGTGGAAGGTCCGTATTCCTTCTCTAGTCTTTTGAATGCAAATGATTCATCTTCCAAATTTTCCGTTCCGGGAGGTGACGTTTTCAGCGAGTTGATGCTGAAGGAGGAACGAGTGATTGACAATGTAAACAGAGTCGTCAATCATGCAAGATTGACAGATCTGTCGAAGCGTTCTTTTGTACAACAACCCTTGCATGTGATTCTAGTAAAGTTGGTAGAGACTATTCGATTCATAATCGAGGATATTGTCTCTTCCTCTCACAAAGTGTCGATATCAGGAACAAAAGGTATCCCTGCTTATAGCAGGGCGATCGTTCACTCGTTCGTAGGAGGGGAACGGAAGATATATGTCGGTATCATACTGATAAGTCTAGCTGTCACATTCGCCGTTTTCCACCTTGCCTTCTGAATCTTCAATCGTCGTGAGGGGGGCAATGTTTCTACGGATGGTATCATAACCTCTAGCGACAAGGGATTCTACATCGTTCCTGTCAAACGTGACGATATCCTCTAAGACAAATCCGGGTTCCATGTTCAGATCGACAATAATTGTGGTACATGCGGATACCTCATGTGAGAGTAAGTTGTCCATTTCACGGTATGCGAAAAGCGCGAAAGAGTTGGCCACTCGAATGATGAAGGAGATGAAGTCGTCACCATATTTCTCATCCGGTATATTCATGATATTATTGATACGTAGTATGAGGTTCTTACCACAATCACCCCGCCTCAGTTTCTCCTCTACATGCTTAGGAACGTGCACTCCCTTGTAGCAACACCCGTCAATGTAAATCTTTCCCTCAAATGTCACAGGTGTAAAAATGATGGGCAAAGCGCACGACATGCGAATCGCCAAGCGGACCTCCATGTCGGGGTGAGAATCAAATGAGAAAGAATCCAGAATGTTGTCTGTCAAGTTGACCACATTTACAACAAGGTCTTTCCCAGTACGCGTACGCAAGTCGGCGAATGTAGTGTTACAAGGAAATGCCCTGTAGGAGAGAATGTCTTGTACCATGGAAAATAGGAAAGAACCATCGTCAAATCCCCTCGTCTCGAATACTTGGTCTATACAATTTAGTTCTGGTAACTGCATGTTTTTGAACACACAAATCATGTCATGGCTAGACAACCCCAATATTACACCGAGAGACACAATGGATCCTGAAGAAGACCCTACGAAGGTGTCTATCTGATTTATGATTCCCGCCTCTTCAAAATACTTGGATGGCTCCGCTTGACCTCTAGAAGGAAACCGACGCCCGAATGTGAGGACATCGAATTGAGTAAGATCAATCATGCTGTACACTTGACAGACTCTTTGTGAACGCAACAGACGCCCTGATTGTCACACTTGAACCATACTCTTTTTGAAGCAACAACTGACTACGTGTACACTTTAAAAGATCCTGAAGGACATGTCTACTTCTCGGGTCGAGAAATTCCGGACATTCCACACGACCGTCTTCTTCGAGTGAGCTCTTCTTGGCAAGGGAAACTGTTGTGTCAGTTGATGGACGGTTCTGCAACATCGATCAAACTTGAGGTGCCCTCACCAAGCGTGAATATGTAGCACATTATTTTTAGCCACAACAATGGAGGACAGGCGCGACAGACGTCGGAAGCAACTACAACCTCATCATTTCCGGGACATCATCGACATCGACCACGACATCGACATCGGAAATCGACATGACATGACTCGACATCACTCAAACACGAACATCAACATCAACATCAACATCAACATCATCATCATCTTCCTCACCATCGACATCTACATCTACATCGACATCGACATCGACATCGACATCGTCATCGTCATCGAGATCATCAGCTTCATCTACGTCTTTAGAGTCGTCGACATCTTCAGAGTCGTCTTCAACATCATCGTCACCGCCACCCTTGCGTCCGTTCTTATTGGATTCCTTGATTGCGTCGATATGTGTGTCTGAATTCGAACGCATAGGCAGGTTAACAATTGCCTCGTATTTAGGAAGGCGATCGAAGTCTTGGTTCAGGCGGCATTCTGCAAGGCGGTTGTTGTAGTCGTCCATCATACCCTTATTCTGATGACAGTACTCTACGAAACGTGTAATGGATCCCATAACGTCCTGGGGAATACTGGCCATATCCACGAAAGTTCCGTTCGCATTCTGCATGTATCGCGTCGTGGGGCAGTGCTTCAGAATATTGAAGATTTCGATGTGCTCTGTGGCACTGAGATCAGCCACTTGTTTGAGAAATCCGTCCATGAAACCAGATAGATAGTAAGTGCACCGATAGTTTCTTCCCTAACGTCTCTTTCATTGAAACTTTATTGTTCCATTTATTTACACTCTTTATTAATTCATTATTTCAACATGTCATTGGAACCGACAACTTCCATCGTGGACCCATACGCCCTTTTCGGTATCCCTAAGGAACAGTTATGCAGCGGCGGCTCCGATTCGTTGGCGGAAATACGCAAGCGATATTTCGAACTTAGCTTGCTATGCCACCCGGACAAGGGGGGGAATACCGAAGACATGATCACTCTTCAACGATCGTACGATGTTGTCCGCGCAGGTATGCGTAACGTCGCCCTTTCAGAAACACGAATGGAATCCATAGTGAAATTTGAGGATATTATCAAAGAATGCTTCGTCTCAAATAATTGTCAACATCAACAAATGGACATCCCCCCATTCGACAACGAAGCCTTTATCGTGGAGGCAAGAACAAACACTGACTACGTCGCTTGCACACTCCCGGGAGGGTATGGAGATGATCAAGGTGATAACGATGATCAAGGTGATAACGATGATCAATGTGACATTGGGAATGGAGACATTTCCGAATTTCGTCCGTTCATCGTTAGAGATCTCATGTTGCAACTTTCGAAGATTTCAAGTGATGGCAATGTGGATTTCAGCGTGGATGCCCCTCAAGAAATGTTCGATTACCATGCCGCTTACACGGTTCCCCAGACAACGTTTGTGGACCCCAGAGAGAAGAGGGACCTGGACACACTCCTGGTCGAGCGGGAAGAATAAATACAGAATTTTGTAAAAACCCGTGTAAACCTCGTCGGAATCATTTATATATTTTTATTAGTTTTAAGAAGAAATTTCATTTCCCCGCGTTCCTGCGTGCCTCTCAGGCCCTGTCTGCGCAATGAAAACTGCGCACGCTAAGTTTCTCGAAGACCCTAAACCCACCGGGGGGGAGAAAAAGCCTTTACAGGCAATGCTTCTCCCTATTGCCTTCGCTGCCAAGTCTGCTGCTCCTGCTCCTTCCGCCGTGCTTGCCATCGCCAGTGCCCTTGCCCTCCCAGAGGACGACAACATTAGGTTACACCGCAAGGTGTACCGTACACTCAAGAAAGCTGTTTCATTTTAGTATTCCGTCGAGTGTATAGATCTCTCAATTGAGCTTTGCTCCCTGTCCCTCAGCCAGCTTTAGTAACCCCCTTTTTTTTTGATACTACATTCTTTCTTCACAATTCCCCCCTCCGTTTGCGTGCGTGCGTGTGTGTATCTTGTTCTCCTGACGGCGAGATGAGCTCTTGTTCTCCTGACGGCGAGATGAGCTCTTGTTCTACTGACGGCGAGATGAGCTCTTGTTCTCCTGACGGCGAGATGAGGCATCGAACATGTCAGACACGTAGGCTTATTCATCAAGACTGCAAAGCGAATTTGATTACTCGTTGCTGATATCTCAGGCTAGCGTGTCGTTCCGTAGGCTCTAAATTCTGAGTAGAAATTTCAAAAAATCCTCCGGGAGGCAGGAACGCACATTAATTGCAAGAAGAACATGGAGCGTGAACATGCCAAAAAAAATATGTTGTTCTTCTAAACATATCATCATGTCTACCCTATCAGTATGCCCTTCGTCCGACTTTTTTGACGAGGCACAACGCAGACAGCATCCGCTACTGTCGTCATTCAACCATCTCAAGTACGACGAAGGATCCTACCGCGTAGACCTAGGACAGTCCCGAGGACCCGGATCATACCAACTTGAGACCCCGGCGACGCATTGCACCCCCTGCTTAGCGAGTGACGCTCGAATGGTCATGGGCACGTCCGGGCACACAGAATGCGGGAACCGGCTCATGGTGGACATCGACTCCGAACTCCTTGGCATCACAAGGAAGGCATCCAGGTCGCCCGCATGCCAATTCCAGAAAGGTACACCGGAATGTGCCGAGTATCGCACATCCCCCGACTGCTCGTCAGTTGTTCTCGACGTTCAAGACACACGTTTGAATAACCCCTCAAGTACCCTTAGGGGGACCGGTTGGAACAGATGGCAGTGGCTGTGCCGCAACCCTCAAGAACACGCCATCCAAGAGTTCGAGTCTGGCATCGATACCACTATCCTCACAAAGGACAATCACCGACCTATAGTATCGGTCCCACTCGACCAGACGGTGTTCCTGCCTCCTAGAAAAAACGAGAGCCCCGAACAAAGCGCGCCCAAATGGCAGACCCCAAGGTGCTCAGGGGATGCAGAGTACGACCCCAATAATTTCGTGAACCCCATACCCACGATGCACTGGCGAACGTGCAAGGAGGTGTCGCGCATTCAACAAGGATGTACACTCGACGGAATACTAAAATGAAACCGCTTTCTTGAGTGTACGGTACACCTTGCGGTGTAACCTAATGTTGTCGCGACCACCGGAGGGGGACCGAGTGGTGTCTACAACAATACGAGTTTTTATTCATCAACAACAACAGAGCTGCTGTGGGCAAATGGAAGAGGTCGTCCTAGACCCATCAATTCCATGCAGTGCAGCCTTGCGATTGTGAGAGCAGAAGAGCGATCCCGGTCCGAGTAAATGCATGTTTCTGGAGAGAATCGCAGTCCTCGTACCTCTGGGTACCGCTCGATCGATTTTTGAGAATCGACAAGGGAAGTGGCGAAGCCACCCCTCCTGTGCTTCTCTTGTGCGCCTTTACGTTTATTGTACAACCTTACCCCTAAGTGGTCGCAATCAGCGACCTTTGGCATCGTTTTCGATTTCGTGTGACCAAAACGTTCACCACCCAACCTAAGCTTCACGTCTGCTGAACAAACACTTGGGATCTTGTAAACACGTTCTTTTTCTTTACCCGTCTCCCACGACATAAGAGTCGTTTTGAACTCATCTGTCACAGAAACGTCCTCTTTGAAAATTCTTTTACACGATGCGAACATGGCCCCAGTGGGAACTGCAACTTCTCCCGGTCCAGTAGGCTTCAGTTTCGTGATGGCAGATCCGTAGGCCACGCAAACCTTCATATCAGGAAGTTCTTTCATCATGCACCGCTTGATACCCGCCCAGAAAGAGTCTTTGACCTTTCGTTTTCCGATGTAACGCTGCAAGTTGTCACGGGATTCTCGGCGTCGCAAGCCAATCTCCACCACTCGTCAGAAAACTTAGCGTAATTTGACAAGTACGCGGAGATCTTATCCGTCCTCGATGTACTCAAAGCTGCTCCATTTTCACGCAGAGACTCCCACATAGGAATCATGTCAGCAAAACGCAGTTCCTTCTGCCTTGTCTGCTTCTTGATACCCGACTTGTGGTAAAATGCACCACGTGTCAGCTTCCATGTCTTATTTTTATCGTCTGCCAAATACGTTACCGTAGCGATGTTGCTCCGTCCTGGGTCCACACCCAGGACGACGATACCCATATCGGGCAATATCGTTTTAAGTGAGCCGTCGTATTTTTCTGCGATCTTGATACCTTCTTCTTTACGAGGCTTCTTACAGGTCTTCTTCAAATCTGAGACAAGGACCTGTACTGTCTTGCTGTACTGCATGCTCAAAGAGACTCCGTCAGTACAGATGCTGCAGTCGAAAACCCACCCATTCTTGACAGGTGGTTTTCTGAAGAAGGAACCTGCGACTGTTTTTCGGGCGTTCACAAGCGTGTCATACAAACCCTTTGCATGTCTGTACTCGTCAGTAGCCTTGATATCCTTAACATCATCATCGTACTGCTTCAGGACCGACTTGTATGCCTCCCATTCACCAGGACCACATGATTTTTTCTTCTTCTGTGCAGGCCTCTGGGGCAACATGAAGCTTTCGGGATTCTTTACATGTTCCCACTTGGAAAGCTCAACGATGTTCTGGTCATTGGGGAACATGTGCCTGAACAGGTTCACGAGGGTCTTCAGGTCAAGGCGAACATGCACCCGTTGGACATTGAAGATGGCATCAATCGGATACGACGTGCATCCATATCCTCCAATCGTGTCTGTATCCAATAATTAAACCGGACCATGGTCGGAAAGTCCATGTCTTTGCCATAGTTATCATAAACTCGACTTCCATCTGGAACACTCAGCATCTCCCTAACTTCATTGACGTACTCTTGAACAGACTCTGGCCATCCCTCCATGTTTTGGACTTCTTGCTGAATAGCCTGCATCACTTCGTATCCCCGAATGATCTTCGATGTGTCCAGCGTCTTCGGGGAATTTAATTTATTTAAAGTGGTGGAAGTGAGTCTGGTCAAGACGTGGTATCAAAGGAACCCCATGCGTTGTTTGACACGACAGTGCTCAATGTGTGACCTGCATAGTTCAATACCTGATCGAAATAGATCGGATAAGACTTGATGTAGTCAGCGTCGTCATTACCAATTACATCGCCGATGGAGTCCTTCACAGCTTCGTACGATATCTTGCTTTCCTCATCAGGGAAGATTCGTCTACCCCGATACGTAGCCAATCCTTCCAGTATGTATCTTTCATGTTGTACAGGTCTGGAATATCCAGACCTTTCTCTAATAGACTCGTGATGTGGAAGTCAGCACCAGACTGGACCGCCGTAACATGCGGCTCACCACATTGACGAGCTGGTCCACATGCTCCCTAACCTTACCGAATTTCTTCATCGTCAAGACTCATTGCCTTCTTCAGGGCGCATTTCACGACACACATCTTTCCACCGTCTTGTATTCTGGAGGGGGTCTGGCCGATGAGACCATTGTCTTCGCATAAACGGACAAGATCGTCCTTGTTGGACTTCGACGAGTATGGTACTTCAGCCAATTTCAGTAGCTCCTTCAATTTCGCGACTTTCGTCGCCATCTTTCATAATCAATACGTCACAGACCGCTTTATACACATAAGTGTTCCAAACGTGTTCAAAACAACCCATAATAATTTTATCAGTGAGGTTGCCGAATGCTAAGGAAATCATATCAGACACGTGCGTCTTTGTTTCATTCGGTATGTAGTTCAAACGACGAAAGTCTCTCTTCACCTTAGCGAAGCATAGCTCAATAGCATTGAATTCTGGACTGTAAGGAGGTGTGTAACAAATATGACGGGGGGTGACTGAGGACCAATTTCTTATGGATACTGGCATTGTCCATTATGCTACTGAATTATTGCCACCAAACTCAATGATTCAATAAATGCAACGAAGTCCGTCTTCTTCACAGATCCTTCTTCACAACGAACTCTTCCTACCATACTGAAAAAAGGCCATCAACAAACTGTGGTGTACCCACCCACCAGTAGTTTAACGATAACAGGTTTTCCTACAGGGGAATAAATAACCCAAATGTGGCTTGAGGACGCTCACTAAACCACATTCGTCAACTGATACTAAATTTTCCCAGCATTGATTGTCTCCTTGTACCTACTACAAAATTCATTGACAAGTGGAACTAAGTCCCCTTTGCACTGTCCACGAGTTTGCTCCTTTTTTCTTGTAACACCAATGAGTTTATGAACGGATACACTGTTTTAGTTGATAATCGTACATTGTGAGTACTTTTGAAAAAAAACAAACAACGCCTCTTCGCGGTGTGGATTGAGTTGACAATACAAACGATTTTAAAACAAATCCTTCTTATCGTCTCAAGTAAAGTTGCTTACAAATTACGTCGTTTTCGATTTACACAAAGCGTTTCCACCTCCACAGAGTAGAGCGAACGACTGATGTTCGTAAACACAGAACAAAGTCAAAACCCAAGTCAGCGACCATTCTTAACGCCAATTTTCTAACGGCGATGTCGTACATTTATTTCCATCGATTTATGTTTCATTTTTACTGTTCCGCGACTGGGTAAGCCTTAAAATAAAAATTTAAAAAATCTTATCCTCCCGACGCCCGTCCCGATACCCAAACATGAGTAAGGCGTGTCCACGCGCTCGCAACCGACTTGTTGCATACGAAAACGTCTTGCTCAGGGACCATAGTCCCGATATCATTAGGACCGAACTTGCAGGTGGCCGAAACGTTTCTATGCGCCGATAAGCGCTCCTTCTCGCGAATGGCCTCACCTTCGCGAAGCCGCATCTGTCGGAACTCTTGTGTGGAGGACATCGCCTTACGCCCCTGCAGTTGAGTGACGTCGTGGGGACGGTAGTCGGTGAACTGGCGCCCATCGGACATCACGACGTCGTTCTGAGAATGCTTCATAGACGCACCCGGACCACCAAATTGCTGGTGAAGGGGGCAGGGTTTCGAATGCGTTTGTCACTTGCGAAGTCCACCGCGTGGAATTGTGACACGCGACGCCTGAGTAAAGGCAACAGTAGGTAACCTGTTTGACTATCAAAAGATGCTGTCTCGCATACGACGAGGAGGACATGCTACTGCGACAGATTTGTTCTTAAATAAACTGGGACATTTTTTTATGAACTGTGTTGTGCTCGGGCAACGTTTGGAATTATCGTGTTCCGAGAAAAGCCCCAATATCATCGTTTAAGAAAATGTTTCATGTTATTATTCTGTTAATAAATACACCGAATGTCAAATTCTCAACAGAGACCGAAGGTTAGCAAGGCCGATTACAAGAATGTTAAAGGCCGATCCTATGGCATGGACATTGGGATGTTGATGTCCCATGTGAAGGACGGTCTCTACGGAACCCAAGCGAACAAGATGATACTAATGGGTTTTTGACATTATACTAACCATTATACTGTTGATCTACATCGCTCGCGCATCAACGCAAGAACCTCATCAGCCAAGAAATAATAAAAAAACGTTCAAGTTGTACGCGGCGGGAGTTTGTCAAAGCGTTCGTGTACAGCTCGACCAAGATCCCTCACAAGAACGGCATCGAGTTCACATACAGTTTCTGGCTGTACACAAGCTCATTCGACGTAACATCATTGCCAAAGCTGATCTTCACACGTGGATTTGACATGAGCTATGGAAGTGCGTCCCCCATCGTTTACATGGACGCAAAGACCAATTCTCTGCATTTATCCGTACGAACCAATGTATCTAACACGAATGCAAACCTAGGAGCTGTCCGGGACCATAGTCCCAATTCCTGAACGCTACGGTCGAGTACGTACCTCTGCAGCGTTGGGTACAGTTTCGCGCTCATCGTCAAGGATAACATCATGACCATCCGGATGGACGGAGAACTATACACGATCGAGAACGTCCTAGACATGCAGACCTAACATTAAGCCCATAGCCTCTTTTTAGGAAGTTTGGTCGTTGTGGACAACCGCCCTAACGTGTGGAGCATGTTGTCCGTACTCGTGACTCTGGACAATCTAGATGTACGTAGGTGGCCGCGCGTGGTCGTCTTTTGTGCTCCTGAGAATGAGCGGTTCGTGCAACGCTCTCTCCCCCCGTCGCTTCTCCCCGGAGGGGTGGAGTTGGTCACGGTGGTCATGGAGAGCCTATCTTACGCCCCGCCTCTTCCCGGACAGAAACCTTTCAGCATCGAGAAGTATAGCAACATATTGAAGGACGCTTCCTTTTGGAGGCGTCTGAAGGAGGTCGCGTTGGGCGACATGGCTTTGTTCGTCCAGGACGATGGTATGATTGTGCGCCCTGGCATCGAAGAGGACGAGGAAATTATGGCGCAAGACTACGTTGGAGCGCCGTGGGCGGACGCTCCCGCGAACGCGGAACTGAAGCGTCTGGTACCCACCCTCGTAGGTAACGGCGGTCTTTCCCTGCGACGCGTGGATGCGTGTCTCGACGTGACCGAATCTATTCCATTGCGCCGTTGTGGAGATCGCTTGTTCAATTTCAACCTTCAACCTGAACCGGAGGATGTTTTCTTCGCGCGCTCGTTCGCCGCGATCGGACGCGGCTGCCCCACGGAAGTGGGCGAAAGGTTCGCCATGGAACAACGCATTTCTTCATCTAAGGGTTCCAAACCGTTCGGGTTCCACAAACCGTGGCCCTATATACCAAAGGAAGTTGTAGCGGAGTTCATGGTTATATCTTCTTAGATGAGGACAGAGTAACTCCAGTAGTAACTAGTAGTTTCAACCCATTTTTGATATCATCAGGCAATTTGCTATAGTCGGTCGTGCAAACAGGCTTGATTTCCGAATTAATCTTCGACATGTGGTCCATGAACTCCAACGTTCCAAGAGGGCTCGTATTGTTTTCTCTTTGAATCATGTCTATAATGCCTTTAATTTCCTCGACACTGTTAATATCTTTACTTATTGAGTTAATATAGCCTACAATCTTTGAATGTATTGTGCGCTGTTCTAAATTTAAGGTTTTAGTAGAGTCAAGATCTTTAATTGTTTTTATTTCGTTTCCAATATTATGCAATATATTTGTTGTATTCAAGTAATCTTTTAGAAACTCTCTTAACACGATAGGTATGTTGGGTACTGTCGCCAAATTATATTGTTCGTTTATGTAAAAACAATTATACCAATACTTTAATTTGTTAATATCGACGTATAATGTTTTGTCTTCTTGACTTGGAGAATTATTAAAAACTCCAAATACGACGATATTAATATTCGTTTTGTCGTCTCCTATTGCAATTTTCATAGCATTATTTTCAGAAGTTTGTTGTGTTGAATTGGTCGTGACGAATCTATCTTGAAGGACAGGAAACAATCCATTTGTGCATTTCGGGTATGTTGCACTCCTATTTTGTTTGTCCGCATTCAACAATGTAAAAATATGGTTTCGCATTATCTCGATTGATTTGTTTATGTGCATGCCTTCGCCGGCACGACACTCGCACACCTTGCTAATTTCGTCAAGACGAACAACACACTTCTTATAATAGTCATGGATATTTTTTAGTATTGAAATTTGGGAAACCCAATTGGTAGGTGGAGCTTCAGTACCCCCCCCCCCACTCGATTTTAACGTTATTTCACATTTCGTATAAACTTCTTCAAATGAAAGATCATTGTATGAACGTGTGTCGAAATAACGTTTATAATATATATAATTCTCTATTTCTTTTCTAGGAATCTTTTTTTTGTCCGATAAAGTAATTACTACATTGTTATCAAGTTCAATTCGTATACTCTCGTATTTCAATTTAGTAACACTAAATTTAGATTTAGTACCTCCTTTACTAGTACTTACATGTTCTACAATTTTATATTTTGTATCATACAATAACGTTTCAGTAATATTTATATAACTTTCTTTTATTTGAGGATTATGTGTATGTATCGGGTTTACCTCGTTCTGTACATCCCAAACTGTAAAATTCATCTTATTAAAACCAATCAGTATAATAGACTGTAATAGGTTTTTCTGTATATTCAATTTTGCCCAATTTTCGTCTCCTTTTAATATCTTCGTGTATTCTGTAGGTAATAAATATGGTATATCCAATTCAGGAACGTTGTATGCTAACATTTCGTCAAACAATGTTATTTCAATTGGAATTTTATTTATTTTTTCTTTAAATGTTTTATTTATGTTTACTTTAAAAAAAGCTAAAGCGTTTTTTTCTTCTGTATCATGCTTGTTTTTGTTGTTAGTATAATTGTGGTATATATTGTTTTGGTTTGTAATTTGTGCATTAAATGTGTTTATAATTTTGTTTTGTTCATCTAAGTCAAAGTTATCATTCTTTAAAATAGTTTTTTCGAACGTATTCAATTCATCTTTTAAAACCATTAAATCGTTCTCTATTTTATTCTTAATGTATTTAATTGTACCATTTTTTTCAAAAATTTGATTTTTAAAATGATCATATAAATTTGGATTTATTACAACTGCTTCACTTAATGCGTATCCAATTTGGTTTTTTTCTTTGCAAAACTGTATGTCTTTCGTAATAAAGGGTGATGATGCGTTATAGAACAATCCGTTTGTTCCACGATTACTTTTTATGTTAGCAAATTTAATCAATTCTTGAAGTGAGCTGCATGAAAATATATTCTCAACGCCCGCGTAGTCAGCTATATACATATTTACTGTTTTTTCGGATGTCCTGTTAATCAGTGTTAGTTTTACAATCACATGACTTCTAGAACTTTGGACATTATTAGTCGTAGCAGCAATGCGACGTTGCTCAGGTTCGTCTGCTAATTTAATTATACAGTCACCAAGGCTTGTTTTTTTAGATATTTGTATACTTCCTTCATGTTCTTGTGTAAGTTCAAATATTTGTGTTTGTGTGTTTTTTGTAAACACAAAGACATTACTATTGTATGTAGTTGTCCCGTAGTAATCTTCATAAAGGTTCATCTGTATTTTATTTACATCTTTTAAATTATCTATTATTTTAAGCAATATGCCAGGTTCTTGTATCTGTTTTCCATTTATTTCATGTCTATAATTTATCAAGGATGATGTTTTTCCTGCACCACTCGAACCATATCCCACTACAAACACGGACTCATTCTTCGTAAGTAAAGAAGTTATTTCAGTACATTTATCAGCGACTTTTTTATTTCCTATTTCCTCGTAAAATACATTTGTAAATGGTCCTGAAACATACGTATTCTGGACATCGTTATTTATGTATGTAAAAAGATAATTTGGCTTATGCTTATGTTGAGTAACTCTAAACTTATTGTTCTCATTCATATATCGATCACCATCACCTCGAATTCTCAAGTACGTCAACAATTTTGGGCGAAAATCATAGGTATCAGGCATGATCGTTAAAATCGAATCATCGAAACACTTCAAAAACGTTTGTTTTAATAATCCTTTAAACAATATTGTGAATTGTTCACATGCAATTCCTACATTTTCTGGTTTACATGAACTTCCACTTGTGCAACTTGTTGAATGATACAAGTCGGTAAGTTTATCTAGTATTGTCACATTCATATTTTCGTTTACGAAGATATATTTTTTATATGCTTTCATACTGGGAGTATTTGTAAATAGGGCTTCGCGTTTTTTTTTGTCTAAAGACATAATAGTTAATAGTACAGATTGGTTCATCATCAAGTTATACAATATAAGCATGGTAAATATGCCGTTCACAGCTTCTTTATTATCGTTATTATCTTTATTTTCATATTTGAGAGGGGACCAATCATATTTTTTTACGTACTCTATAATTATTGTATTAACTTCTTCTTTAGTTAGTGCACCATCAAGGAATATAATTTGTTGTTGACTACATTTTGCTATTATATTTTCATTTTGTTGTACTTGTCTCTCTGCTTTTTTTATAATTTTAAAATCCTGTAGGGCTTTAGCCCGCTCATCGTTATCCTCCTTCTGCTTCTGCGCTGATTGTGTTTACACTGCATTTCCAATGTCGCGTCTCGGTGTTGTGCATGGTCGCATGCGGTTTTTAATAAGCCATCAGCTTGACATTGGCGTATACATCTAAATGGTGGCATAGCAGTGCAGATGGACATTGAACGAATTGGCTGCTAGTTATTTTGCCACTTGTGACGAATGCGACTGCGATACGCTGGCACAAAAGGCCGAGCCGGGGGATCACATTGCGGTTTGGGATGAGACGGTGGGGCATCACGGCATATTTGTCGGGATCGATGGCGGATCGAACTATGTCATTGATGGTGTTCACACGTCATGGCACGGCAGCAGTTCACGTGGTTGGCCTGCCTTGTCACATAAACTTGGCAGGGTGGAAACAATGACGACTCCGACGAAGGTGACCACGAAGCCGGCAAATTGCTCGTTGTCCTGCTGTCTGCGGTTGATGATGTCGGCGGGGAGTGATGGCGGCGGGATGGCCTCGCCTCGATACATGAAATCACTGACCATGTCAGTCAGCTTTTCTTTGGCAGCTGCAAAAGCCTCCTCCATTGTACCGCCCGCACCAATCGCACAGTCAACATCAGGCACGAACACTTCGTGGCATGAATATCCATCCTCAGGTCGGAAACAAGTGTTGTATACACCCCAGAATTCATATAAATCGAGGTATACTTTTGGCGCTGACATGAAGGGCTCAAGCTCAACCAAGGGTTCACGTTTACTTATCTTGTTCGGCGTACGCTTACACTCGACGGAATACTAAAATGAAACCGCTTTCTGGACTGAACAAGAGGAAGACGAATTAGAAGATCTTCATTGTGAATTGCTTTAATCTGAGTGAGCGAGTCATCAACTGAATCCATATGCACCGCTACACGGTGCCCGCGCTCCTCCCGTTCATAAATCCAACTGAGTTGTCAAGCAGGAGCTCCTCCATTCAGATTGGTGCGCGCTGGTCCTCGAATTCGACGTGAATGTTAATGAATGTATGCGCAGCAAATTTTTTTATTCGAAAACCAGACTAAGATAAAGGAGAAGCAGAAAAAACACATCATACATGCAGACTTTTGGGGATTTATATCGGTGCGTCATGGCTCGAGACAAAATAATAAAGCATTCCATTATTATGGCGTGTGCAAATATACAATCAGTACAAACATTTGATGGTAGGATAATCTTGGCTATACTACAGTCAGAGACAGAATTTGTGGTTAAATTTTGAACTTGTGCTTCAATGCGGACTAGGAGACATAATGGCAGTTAAACGGTTGCTCAATGATGGTGCGGATCCATGTTATCAACATGGTATTTCATTGATGTTTGCCATATCAAATACACTCGACGGAATACTAAAATGAAACCGCTTTCTGTAGTGTACGGTACACCTTGCGGTGTAACCTAATGTTGTCGCGACCACCGGAGGGGGACCGAGTGGTGTCTACAACAATACGAGTTTTTATTCATCAACAACAACAGAGCTGCTGTGGGCAAATGGAAGAGGTCGTCCTAGACCCATCAATTCCATGTTGTGCAGCCTTGCGATTGTGAGAGCAGAAGAGCGATCCCGGTCCGAGTAAATGCATGTTTCTGGAGAGAATCGCAGTCCTCGTACCTCTGGGTACCGCTCGATCGATTTTTGAGAATCGACAAGGGAAGTGGCGAAGCCACCCCTCCTGTGCTTCTCTTGTGCGCCTTTACGTTTATTGTACAACCTTACCCCTAAGTGGTCGCAATCAGCGACCTTTGGCATCGTTTTCGATTTCGTGTGACCAAAACGTTCACCACCCAACCTAAGCTTCACGTCTGCTGAACAAACACTTGGGATCTTGTAAACACGTTCTTTTTCTTTACCCGTCTCCCACGACATAAGAGTCGTTTTGAACTCATCTGTCACAGAAACGTCCTCTTTGAAAATTCTTTTACACGATGCGAACATGGCCCCAGTGGGAACTGCAACTTCTCCCGGTCCAGTAGGCTTCAGTTTCGTGATGGCAGATCCGTAGGCCACGCAAACCTTCATATCAGGAAGTTCTTTCATCATGCACCGCTTGATACCCGCCCAGAAAGAGTCTTTGACCTTTCGTTTTCCGATGTAACGCTGCAAGTTGTCACGGGATTCTCGGCGTCGCAAAGCCAATCTCCACCACTCGTCAGAAAACTTAGCGTAATTTGACAAGTACGCGGAGATCTTATCCGACCTCGATGTACTCAAAGCTGCTCCATTTTCACGCAGAGACTCCCACATAGGAATCTTGTCAGCAAAACGCAGTTCCTTCTGCCTTGTCTGCTTCTTGATACCCGACTTGTGGTAAAATTCACCACGTGTCAGCGTCCATGTCTTATTTTTATCGTCTGCCAAATACGTTACCGTAGCGATGTTGCTCCGTCCTGGGTCCACACCCAGGACGACGATACCCATATCGGGCAATATCGTTTTAAGTGAGCCGTCGTATTTTTCTGCGATCTTGATACCTTCTTCTTTACGAGGCTTCTTACAGGTCTTCTTCAGATCTGAGACAAGGACCTGTACTGTCTTGCTGTACTGCATGCTCAAAGAGACTCCGTCAGTACAGATGCTGCAGTCGAAAACCCACCCATTCTTGACAGGTGGTTTTCTGAAGAAGGAACCTGCGACTGTTTTTCGGGCGTTCACAAGCGTGTCATAAAAACCCTTTGCATGTCTGTACTCGTCAGTAGCCTTGATATCCTTAACATCATCATCGTACTGCTTCATGACCGACTTGTATGCCTCCCATTCACCAGGACCACATGATTTTTTCTTCTTCTGTGCAGGCCTCTGGGGTAACATGAAGCTGTCGGGATTCTTTACATGTCCCCACTTGGAAAGCTCAACGATGTTCTGGTCATTGGGGAACATGTGCCTGAACAGGTTCACGAGGGTCTTCAGGTCAAGGCGAACATGCACCCGTTGGACATTGAAGATGGGCATCAATCGGATACGACGTGCATCCATATCCTCCAACCGTGTCTGTATCCAATAATTAAACCGGACCATGGTCGGAAAGTCCATGTCTTTGCCATAGTTATCATAAACTCGACTTCCATCTGGAACACTCAGCATCTCCCTAACTTCATTGACGTACTCTTGAACAGACTCTGGCCATCCCTCCATGTTTTGGACTTCTTGCTGAATAGCCTGCATCACGTCGTATCCCCGAATGATCTTCGATGTGTCCAGCGTCTTCGGGGCATTTAATTTATTTAAAGTGGTGGAAGTGAGTCTGGCCAGACGTGGTATCAAAGGAACCCATGCGTTGTTTGACACGACAGTGCTCAATGTGTGACCTGCATAGTTCAATACCTGATCGAAATAGATCGGATAAGACTTGATGTAGTCAGCGTCGTCATTACCAATTACATTGCCGATGGAGTCCTTCACAGCTTCGTACGATATCTTGCTTTCCTCATCAGGGAAGATTCCGTCTACCCCGATACGGAGCCAATCCTTCCAGTAGGTATCTTTCATGTTGTACAGGTCTGGAATATCCAGACCTTTCTCTAATAGACTCGTGATGTGGAAAGTCAGCACAAGACTGGACCGCCGTACCATGCGGCTCACCACATTGACGAGCTGGTCCACATGCTCCCTAAACTTACCGAATTCTTCATCGTCAAGACTCATTGCCTTCTTCAGGGCGCATTTCACGACACACATCTTTTCCACCGTCTTGTATTCTGGAGGGGGTCTGGCGATGAGACCATTGTCTTCGCATAAACGGACAATATCGTCCTTCTTGTCCTTTGATGAGTATGCTACTTCGGCCAATTTTAGTAGCTCCTTCAATTTCGCGACTGTCGGAGGTTTCGTTGCCATCTTACATAATTTATACATCACAGAACTCTTTATACAAACATCACATACGTGTTCCATAAGTGGTCGAAACAACCCATAATGATTTTATCAGTGAGGTTGCTGAATGCTAAGGAAATCATATCAGACACGTGCGTCTTTGTATCGTTTGGTATATAGTTCAATCGACGAAAGTCCTTCTTCACCTTAGCGAAGCACAGCTCAATAGCATTGAATTCTGGACTGTCAGGAGGAGTGTAACAAATATTTACGGGGCTTCTGAGGACCAAGTTCTTATGGATACTGGCGTTGTCCATTATTACTACTGAATTATTGCACAAACTCAAAGAGTCTGTCCAAGTTGTACATAGAGAATTGTAATTGATTCAATATACTGTAACATTATTGACCGGTCTGACTGTAACATGACCAGGTTGCGGATAAACTTGGATGATGGTGTTGACCCGGTGGACGTCGGTGCTGCAGTGGAGATGCTCGACCAGGCAGTGTATGCCAAGGTGTCACCATTGGTAGTGAAGCTGCTTGGATTCAGTCAGGACGGAAGCCTAGTTGGTCAGTTCAGCGGCTTCATGCATGGGGAAGTCATCGTGGCAGCAGGACACATGCAGGGGTTCTGCGGAAAGACCCTAGGTAGTACATCACCGGCTGTGGCCTTTAAGGCAAGGTACCCAACCGACGGCTTTGAAGAGGATTTGGAGGTCGTGGCCCCCTCACCTCCAGGCAATGTGCCTGACCTCATTCTGTTGAAGGGTTCCCGCTCTGCCACGAGCCTTTGGTCCACTGATCTTGAAATCATGGCGTCAGTGTACGCACTGGGGTACACAGGCACAGAGAACAAGCCCAGTTGCTCCAAGGGCTCACTATCCAGCACCATGCCTGGCTCAGTGGCCATCACTGCACACGCAGATGACGGGTTTTCAGGCGGACCAGTGGTCGACAAGCATGGCCGTCTGCTGGGGGTCGTGAAGGGCGCACTTGGCACCACCATAATGCGCATCGGCATCACCCCCAACTACGACCTTCACACCTACCTGCTTCAAGCAGGATATCCAGGCTTGATCTAAGCCCATGTTTGCAAGCACCAGTGGCATGATGCAGGATGCCTATTTTGGACCCATGTAGCAGAGTGCATAAGAGGTGATACACAGTCAACGGAATACTAAACTGAAACCACTTCGTGTACGGCACACCTTACGGTGTATAGCCAGGGTTTAAAATATACCCCTGTCTTTTGAGGCTTTTGAAAAGTTGACCAACCGCGCGAGAGTCACTTCCTCTCACGATGTCCACTGACGTTCTGTTGTTTTCTGGGCTAATACCCGGATGTTTCAATCTGTTGACCGTCCAGTGCAGGTATACACTCATCCACGCTGTCGTGAATGCACCTCGAACCCGCACGTTACATGATGAGTCCCCAAAAGTCCGCGTGTATGTGTTTTCCCCGCACGCGCAAGAGCACACAAGCCGCCCATGCATGCATCATCATGTCTTTATGATTATTACTATCTATTACTATCTATTACTATCTATTACTATCTATTACTATCTATTACTATCTATTACTATCTATTACTATCTATTACTATTAATAATGATTTCAGTGGAAATAAATAACCACATCTCGAGACGGGTCAAATGTATGGAACACAAGTGGTATTGGAGTTTATTGAGCTCAAACCCCAATATCACATGGGATATCATCGAATCCAATCCCAACAAACCATGGGATTGGAACTGGTTCAGCAGAAACCCCAACATCACATGGGAGATTATACAAGCCAACCCAGATAAACCATGGGACTGGTATTATATCAGCAGAAACCCTACAATAACGATTGATATTGTCATTACAACCCCCAGTAAACCTTGGGATTGGGGTGGGGTGAGCATAAACCCCAATATCACATGGGAAATTATACAAGCCAACCCAGATAAACCATGGGACTGGTATTATATCAGCAGAAAACCCTACATCACGTGGGAAATGATCGAAGCCAACCCCGACAAACCGTGGAATTGGTATTGGATCAGCAGAAACCCATGCATTAAATGGGATATTGTCATTACAAACCCAGACAAACCGTGGGAATGGGGTGGATTGAGTTCACACCCGAACATCACACTAGATATTATACAAACCAACCCAGATAAACCACGGGACTGGTTTTTTATCAGTAAAAACCCCAGTATCACATGGGATATTATACAAGCCAACCCAGATAAACCATGGGACTGGTTTTTGATCAGTAAAAACCCCAGTATCACATGGGATATTATACAAGCCAATCCAGATATACCATGGGACTGGTATTTTATCAGCAGAAAACCCTACATCACGTGGGAAATGATCGAAGCCAATCCAGATAAACCATGGAACTGGAACTGGATCAGCAAAAACCCTGTCATAACGATGGATATTATCGAAACCAACCCAGACAAACCGTGGAATTGGGGTGGAATGAGCGAAAACCCCAACATCACGTGGGAGATTATACAAACCAACCCAGATAAACCATGGGACTGGTATGAGTTGAGCAGAAACCCCAATATGTTGCTATCTTCCCAAGACATATGTGATGTCATACGTAGATACAGATCAGCAAGAACTATACAAAAAATATGGCGCCATGTCAATACTAACCCAAGTTATAATGCATGTCAACACAGACTCTATAGAGAATATAATGAAATGGTTTAAAATTAACCCCGTTACACTCAGGGAGAGGGGCGTGCCGATTCCAGAGGAACTAAGAGCTCACTTGACAGAAAAGTAATTGTCCGAGTGTATTTCCTGACATGTTCATTATTTGTAAGCTTGAATTTCCATTTTCTCTTCAAATGTAAAGCTCGTACGGACATGGATTCACGCAAGGTGTGCCGTACACGAAGCTTCCGTTGACTGTATTGGCGAGAACGAATCCGTTCATGATCACATGAGCGAGGGTCACGTTTATGATGGTTGCGGGCGTTTTTTCCGTTCTTCGCGCGGTTGTTCATTTCACAAATGAACGTGTGGCTCTGGCTCGACGACTTGTGCTTCAAGGAGGGGCGACCCCGTGTGACGACACCTCCTCGACTTGTACAGGCGCTTTCAAGGTGACTTTCGAAGCCCAGCACTCATCCTCGATCGCTTCAACACGACGATAGTTTTCAGCGACCTGCACCAAATCAACTTTGCCTTCCATTTTGGCAATAGTGTTCCGCTGGGTTGCGAATTTGATTTGCTGTTCGCTGTCCTGCTCCAATTTTAATATTCTGCGTTCAAGTACTTCTTTCTTGTGCATGAAATGGTCATGGATGGATTCAATCTCCTTTTGAAGCTTTGCATCGTAGTCGACAGTGCCAACATCTTTTAATGGTGTTCGTTTGATGCAACGACGACGAAGGTAATGAGGAGTGATCGTGATCGCTGAGTGATCGTTCATGTTTGATTACTTATCCCAATCATGATGCATGATGTTTTTATACTCAATAATGCAACTTGCAAGCAGTAGTAGTAGCAGGCGGGTGTATGTCCTCAGTTGTTGAGTTTAGTGATACACCTGTCCCCCTTGCAACTCTGTCTGAACAGTGCAGCCAACCCGATACCGAATATGATTGAAATGATTGATGACCCCGTCTTGGTATCGAATGCTTTGGTAATCATGACATTTCGTACGATACGAGGCGAGGCGATGAGGGACGAGAATCCGCCACCGCATCCGTGCACTGAATATTAATGAATGGCCCCGACAATGAATTCGACAGAGAGAGATTCGAGTTTGTATGGCTGTAATAATCTGTATGGATTTTGCGTTGTTTACACTCGTTTTTCGAGGCGCACATGGAACACTTGTCGTAGATTCGTTCGCCATCCTGTTCGGTTGAACCTGGGTAGGACGACTCCTGCATGTTGGGGAGGGGGATTCCGTATTGTTTGCAAAGATCCTCATTGAGACGCCTGTCATTATCGTCCAGGGAATTCCATTGCTCGATAGTCATGCTTGACAGATCGTACCTCAGTTGCTTCTCAAGCGCTTCTGCGCGCTCAGTCTCAAGCTCAAGCTCAATCTCCATACTATTCACTCGAGCAGCATCTGCCTTCTTTCGAACGCGCTCAGTCTCAAGCTCAATCTTCAGTCGAGCATTCTCAAGCTCAATCTCCATACTATTCACTCGAGCATTCTCAAGCTCAATCTCCATACTATTCACTCGAGCAGCATCTGCCTTCTTTCGAACGCGCTCAGTCTCAATCTCAATCTTCAGTCGAGCCATGTAAATAATAGCGAAGGTAGAGATGCAGATAAGTAGTTGAGAATTGTCAATCATTGTTTATAAATTCTGATGATTGTTTCTTAAGTCGTGTGTTACGCAATCTCAATCTCTGGGCCATGTACTGTAGTGTACCACCACTCCGGCAAAAGACATACAAAGTGATAAATTAAAACAATGTCAACACAAGTTACAGTCAGACCGGTCAATAATGTTACAGTATATTGAATAAATTCCAATTCTCTATGTACAACTTGGACAGACGGTCGATTGTTGTACACAATGCCGGAGGCTCACATCAATCCCTATTTTAAACGTGTTCACAAAAAGGTATGCTTGAGCTGCGACAAATTTCTCCGAAGGGAAAGCAATGGGGAGTCATATCTACAATACGAACTGCCTAGAGAGGGTGATGTGGTGCGCAACATCACATTGGCTGGCATGGGGATCCAACATATAAAGTGGGTGCGGATCAATATAGGAGATGTTGATGCATGGACATGGAAAGCTAGCTTGTCAGTTGTAGGAAAAATCCGACCGATAACAATTCCTATAGCAATCAATATGATGGCGATTGGAAACCACACTTGTGCACTACAGATTTGTATGCATCAAACCACAGACGTGTTGTGGATGCAACTACAGTATGAACTGTACAATGACGAGGAACGGTACCACCTGGCTAGAAGTCGATGGTACGAGACGGTAACAGTTCGTACGAAGAATGATACCGTAGTGGCGAATGTGGGTCACTTGGTGGCAGACAAATCACCAGCTCCAACATAGATGTTCTTGTATCCATTCTGGATAACATACCATCCAATCTAGCAGATGTAAGTGCATTCACTACATCCATCATGCTCACGTCTACAGTCGGCGGAACAGTAAACGTGTTCACATGAACACCTATGAAAAGACTCTCCATCTCTGGAACAACAATTATTTCAACAAAAAATAAGAATCATCAATCAATCCCTATTTTCTGGAAGAGGCTGTGCCTCTTCCTCGTTCCTTGGGTGGGTCTCTGACATACAAAGGGGCATGTGTAGGGGATACCTCAGTTACATCTGCTGGCATTGTATTGTCCAGTCGAGCGGGTTCAACACTTCAAACATTTGATGATCGGTAAAGACATTGATTGATAAAGGAAGTGCATTTGCGCGTTCACTGTGCCACATAATTTCCCCCACATACATGGAAAGCGATTGCTTGCCTTTCTTTTCCTCGCAGGATGATGGTCAACAACATGTACCCAACCCTTATTATAGCGGTTGCAACAAACATTGCTCTTTTCATATACCTCCACCGTCGTGACGAGGCCTATCGTGACGAGGCCTATCGTGCTAAGGCCCGTGCTGACAATGAAGCTACTGCCCGTCGTGAGGCTGAGGCCCGTGCTGACAATGAATCTACTGCCCGTCGTGAGGCTGAGGCCCGTGCTGACAATGAATCTACTGCCCGTCGTGAGGCTGAGGCCCGTGCTGACAATGAATCTACTGCCCGTCGTGAGGCTGAGGCCCGTGCTGACAATGAATCTACTGCCCGTTGTGCGGAAGCTACTGCCCGTCGTGAGGCTGAGGCCCGTGCTGCGGAGGCTAAGGCCAGTCTCAGGCAAGAGTTGTTGTCGTTATCGCCTGATGACGTCGCTGCTATGACTCCTGAACACGCTGCGGAGTATATGACGGCGTGTGCCTCGGTTGGGGTATCAGCATTTCATTTGGATCAGCCGGTATTGTGATAATTGCTTTTTTAAATACATACATGTCACACAATCACCCACCCCCGCAGCACATCTCCTCGCAGGGTTTGTCAAGGCAGCACTGAATCCTCGGAGGAGCCCTGTGGGTTACTGAATGTGAGAGGGGGTGTGGGATTGCTTGTAATGGGCGTTCCTGCCTCCCGGCCGATTTTTTAAAATTTCTAATCAGGATTTAGAGCCTCCTGAACGACTCGCTAGCTTGAGACATCAGCACGAAGGAATCACAAATCCGCTCCATACCATGTTTCGCAACCAGTCAAAATCGGCCGGGAGGCAGGAACGCCCATTTTGTCACGTTTTTCAGCAAGGAACTGATGGGGGACGTGGAGGTTGCAACACGATTTGAGGAGCGGCACCTCCAAGATGAAGAGTCCAGATAGATACATCCGCTTCTTGGCACTGTTTATTGCATTATGTGCTCTTGTGTCGGGATTGTTTCAGAACGCAACATCTCTTACTGGATGGGCAACATTGGGTATTTCATTGATTGGTTTTGCACAAGCACTTCTTGAGAAGCTTCCGATATCAGAGGAAGACACAACTCTACAACAACCTTTCTCGCATACATGAATGATTTGGACTTCATAACCAATAATTTTGAGAACTTTCCATTTCCAGCAAAACCATGTCACAGTTAAGTCATTGGTGATGGCATCTATTAGGCTCAGGCTTCGGACGGGTTTCGTGTTTTTTTCCATCAACACACGTAATTCTCGTTCATATTCTTCTTGGAACATTTTGACCTTTCAATATCAAGGAAGATATTCCTTTATATTCCAACTCGGGATCATGTCTCCACCAAGACCAGCAGGAATGATGATGTCACCATTAGGAATGTTATTTCAGTGATCAGCAAGAAGTGCCGCCGTGTGAGAATGGACAAGGATGATGCTGACTGTGTAATAATGTAATTCGTCACTGTTTCGGCATGACAACTCTCAGATTGGTTTCAGAATGGGGAGCGCGGGCAGATTGGATTGTATTGGATTTGATGACTCGCTTGAATTTATTCAATATACTGTAACATTATTGACCGGTCTGACTGAAACGCTTGGGACTTTCACTGAAACGCTTGGGAGGGGGGAAGCGAAGACAGATACAGCTACAGTTACAGTTACAGTTACAGTTACAGTTACAGTTACAGTTACAGTTACAGCTACAGTTACTTTTGTTGATGCACAATTCTACAGTCGGCGGAACAGTAAAATGAAACATATATCATATGGAAATGTACGACATCGCCGATAGAAAATTGGCGTTAAGAATGGTCGCTGACTTGGGTGTGTTAAAAACTTCCCACCAGAGCCCTGGCGCTACTTGAGACTTTGAGGAGGCAGCGCACGCAGGGGAGCGGTCGCCATGCGTTTAGGTTGGCTATGCAACAAGCTAATTTTGCGTTTCCTGCTGGATTCGGTGGCATGCTCCAGAAGCCTCATCATCACAATCGATCACGACAATCCGGTCGAGCAACTTAAAGTACAGTCAGAGACAGAATTTGTGGGACACCCTTACCGGTGACCCTTGAACCCAATTGATTTGTTCGATGAAGGTAAAAAAAACACAGTTGTTCTCGAATAATTACTTATTCGCGACCCATGCAATCCTTGAGCAATGACACGATCCTGGGGATTGTGATGAGGAGGCGCTTTTGGCGCTGGATCTCTTTGTGCTCGATGTACTTGCGGTACGTGCGCTGGATCTTGCGCGCCGAGCACCACGCTCGCAACCACTGGGACGCTATGTTCTGTACAATGTCCCATTCATGATTGGCGAATCCATCAGATGCCACACAATCGATACTGAACTCATCCAACTCAATGAACAGGCTGCTTAAAATCTTGCGTGTGAGGGTAATGTAATCTACGGAACACCAAGAAGTGTACGGGAAGATGGCTTCCAAACCAAGATACATGCCTTGGAAGCGGGGATCGCATGTGTCATTGTCCGGCGAGACTGTCATCAGATGGTTGATAAACAGCTTGGCGTGGTTTCTGTCTGTGAAGTCTTTGGCAGTCATTTCAGTTGAGAATTGGCAGACCTGTTGTATTTCGTTGTCCCACGATTGAACGGCGAGCTTTGCAAGTACCTTCCAAACGCGCGCCATGGGCGGAATGAGTTCTCTTGCGCGATCGCAAAATGGATCCGACGGAATGCCCGAAGTGTCATTGGCAACATCGTTGTATAATTCAGTAAAGTTTGCCATTGTGTTTGTGGGTATTTGTGAGTATTTTGTGGTGGTTATCGGTTTCTTTTATGACAATTCAGTCAATTTTTTTTGTTCACATCCGTCCATTCATTCTCACACACGCCACTGCGGATTTCGCAGACTCCTTGTCCATCAGACCGATAGACAGACCGCACACACACACATGACATGGCGGCTTGCGCAGACTCATCATCGTCCATCTGCCTCCACATGAAAACGGCGGAAAGCTGTCGCCTCCTCCTCATTGTCCATCTGACTCCACATGAAAACGGCGGAAAGCTGTCGCCTCCTCCTCATTGTCCATCTGCCTCCACATGAAAACGGCGGAAAGAAGGAAGGAGTACATGTATGGTGTCCCACTTTATTTGAGAACAACTGTAAGCAGAATAGCGAATGCCGCGCGGCTATTTCGCTATTCTGCTTATTTCAACAAAAAATAAGAATCATCAACCAATCCCTATTTTAAACGTGTTCACATGAACACCTCTGAAAAGACTCTCCATCTTGGGAACAACAATTATTTCAACAAAAAATAAGAATCATCAACCAATCCCTATTTTCTGGAAGAGGCTGTGCCTCTGCCTCGTTCCTTGGGTGGGTCTCTGACATACAAAGGGGCGACATGTGATCACATAGAAATCTCATTAGATGGTGGTAAATTTTGTATGTCGATGATCGGGCCACATTTTGTCACATTACACCTAATAGTGTTCATTCGGGGCGGAAAAAAGTGTACACATATGTATATAGCATGGTAGAGCACATTATTACATGTAGTGATTTGAAAACAGTAGGCGAGCGGATCGAACACATAGTAAATGAGATGGCTTCTTTGTATGAAGCGACAGGCGTGGAGTATTTCAAAGCCCATGCATTAGGATGGTCCCAATGGGTGTGGATGTTACAAGATAGCAAGCGCCGAGAGTGGCAGATCACATACCCTGGGGATCCTCAAGGGGTGTGGAATTCACCAAAAGAGACCGGGTGTAATGAGAAAGATAACTGATAACAAAGCGGACGAGCTATATCATTCTAATACAATGTTCGTCTGATATGAAATCTCTCGCATTATGCAAAGGAAAATGACGTTAACATCGTACCGAAACCAGTAGATAGCAGCTCAAAAAAATATAATAAAAACATATGGGATAAAATTAAACGTAAGACATTCAAGAGATTAACAAGACGTTTATTGGGATGTTTCATTTTACTGTTCCACCGACTGTAGTGCATCCAGGATTGGTTTGATGTGTTCTTCCATGTCATACAAACGCTCTTTGTGTTCCCCTGGAATTCGGCCGGGAGGCAGGAACGCCCATTACTTCATGATTCTTTTAAAATGATGAGCAGAAGCTAATCAACATAGTGATTGTTATAGTCCACATGATGCCTGCGCAAATTTGAGGTAACTTCTGTTTTTTTGTCATGGAAATCCATGTGATGATCACACTTGTCGAAACCAACCATGCTAACATGGACAAGGCTTCCAACATGCTTTGACATGCGCGTCGAGCATAGACAAGAATTAGAGACGAAGCGAACGATATTGTGATAGGCAACACTATATACATAACTCTAGGTATGACGCTCGAACTTTTCTAACGATGATGTTTTATATTGGCTTTGGTGCACATCGCGAGCTAATACACAATGGTTGGGCATGCCTGGGTACGCAAAGCGCCGGTCCCTTTAATCTGAGTGATTGAGAGATTGACGATGTATGTATGTGTTCCGCATCCTTGTGTCCTACGATACATTCGACCGTGTTCCGCCGTTTGCGTGTGATAGAGTGCGTGCGTGAGAATGAGTGAGAGTGAGTGAGTGAGTGGTTGGTGGGCATCATCATCATCTCGACAGCAGCCGCAGCGACGCGTGTGTGAGGATGCGGCATGTGTCGTGATAAAGTGCGTTATCCTATCTATCTATCCTATCGGACAGCATAACCAGAGCGCATCTCTTGCACATAATGCACCGGTCACCAGATGCCAACATTGAGGAATGACGTGTTGCAGCACATGACAGGCACATGCATGTGTTGTCATCCATCTTTCTTGCTTGATCATGATCCCAAGTCGTGCGACTGGTGTGACATCGAGGCGAGCAAATGGGAGCTGATTGCGAATGTAGCAGCACTTCATGGTAAATTAGAGTGTCTCGTCAATGCATGGCATCATGGACAATGTTTCATCAATTCATACCGTGTCGCCCTTCATGCAGCTTCACGTGGGCAAATGGCTTGTCTTTCATTCTTGTTTGATCAGTGCGGAGCAGCACATGCTATGCATATTCATGAACATGAACATGTGGAGAATGATGTGCTCATGGGGCTGAGCAATGTTGCAGCATTGGGGGGAAATGTTGAATGTCTCATCCTGGTACATAGAGAAGGATCCCCTATGCATCCTTCTCTGTCAACCTGGGCTTTACACATTTGTGCCAATTGCGATTGCACATGCAAGGGTGGACATGCTGCATGCTCACTGTATGCATCCACATCATGCACATTACCTTACGTCCTGGGGTAGAAATATAACCCTGTCTGATGAGAATGATACCATGTTTATTTTTCACAAGTATAAAAAATCTAGACTATGTCTAGTATATTGCTTTGCGCACCCTATCTTCTGTGTAAAACAGAACAATGGATAACTTCAAGAAGTTGGATACAAGCATGTATGCGTGTTTCACAGTTTCAGGCAGTACGTGGAATGGCAACAAATTTATTTTACATGGAACGGTGGTATTCGATAATGAGGATGACGCCAAGAAATGTTTAGAAATACTCGACCTGTACAAAGAGACATTCTACTTCAGGCATACATCGAACGTGATGAATAAGACTATGTTCACGTTTGATGGCACGACAATCCACCTATTATCTGGTGCCAAAATTGAGTACGACCAGAATGCTGTTCGATTGAAGAAGATTGTAGAAATAGAAAAGACGTACACGGCAAGCGCGTGGGAATACATGGATCCAATATTGATTATGGACGATTACGTAAGGCTATTCGGGTATCTTCCGCTCAGGAAAAGGGCATTCTGGAGCTGCTTGCTGTTATGTTTTTCGTGCAGTTGTATATTCTGTATCGATCCATGCTATTACGAAGCTAAATCTCCTCGATTTCCAAGCCTGCTTGATACACACGGCTTTCGTTTGAGTACATGCGGTTGCGTAAGACCCGCCGCCGTGCGAGTGTGAGGATGCGGGTCGTCCGCTGCCAACTTTGAGGCATGACGTGTTTCAGCAGGAGTCAGTTATCATTAAAAAAGTCGACATCGTTCCGCCGACTGTAATGGTCGCTCTGTGACTCTGTGAGTCGACTCGACATGTTCCGCCGTGATGCGAGAGGTCGGTCGCCATGTGACTCGCACTCAATTCTTTGACAGGACCACCACATCTTATTGTGTACCTGGTTCCTGACAGGTATGCGCAACTCTTTTCATGTCAGTACTCCACCAATTAGGGATATCTGTCACTGCCCCACACTCTGCCAGTTTAATGGCAAAACTTGAAGACCACTTCCCGAGCAGGAACGTCTTTTTCAAAACACACATGTACTGCCATGGTGTGTAGTACGGATGTAAGCTATCGTCACATTTGTGACAGGGTGTATTCAGCTCCTTTACATCAGTTCGGTCTAGCAAGTTGTCGAGAGCTTTCATGGAATCGGTCATCCCCAACCATGCATCTGAATGTTGAACCAGGATCCCCTTTTGTTCCGACTCTTTGTATGCCCTCACCAGTGCATCTTCCACGCACCTGATTCCAATACCCATGTTGCTGTAGATAAGTCCATCAAGCGTGTGCTCTTGTGATGCGTCGCCACTTGCTATGTTCTTCAAATAGTTCTTGATTTCGCTTAGCTGTAATAAAGCCATTTTCCCTCACCATATACTATTTTCCACCTGAAGGAAACGCAGTGTGGCAAGTGCCCAAGTTGAGCCTTACGACCCGACTGCGACAACCCAAGAAGAAATCCAGCCTAAATCCTGATGGCATGTGGCATCAGAGCAGAGCAGTTCAGAGTGGGCAAGATCAACCAACAAAGCGGGCAGGGTGTGGGGAGATCATCCCATTGCATTTGGTCCTGCTTTGGCTGGACTGTATCATGACACCCCGTTGAACAATTTTACACATCAAATGGGCGTTCCTGCCTCCCGGCCGATTTTTTTAAATTTATAATCAGGATTTAGAGCCTCCTGAACGACTCGCTAGCTTGAGACATCAGCACCAAGGAATCACAATTCCGCTCCATACCATGTTTCGCAGCCAGTCAAAATCGGCCGGGAGGCAGGAACGCCCATTATCATTCCATCCATTGTACGTCAACGAAGTGAGTCCTTCCAGCGGTGATATGTCGTCCACGTCGGTGTTCGAAATGTCGAGGTGAACCAACGAAGTGAGTCCTGCCAGCGGTGATATGTCGTCCACGTCGGTGTTCGAAATGTCCAGGTGCACCAATGAAGTGAGTCCTGCCAGTGGTGATATGTCGTCCACGTCGGTGCCCTTCATGTCCAGGTGAATCAACGAAGCGAGTCCTGCCAGTGGTGATACGTCTTCCACGTCTGTGCCCTTCATGTCCAGGTGAATCAACGAAGCGAGTCCTGCCAGTGGTGATATGTCTTTAACACGTGTGCCCTTCATGTTCAGGTGAATCAACGAAGCGAGTCCTGCCAGCGGCGATATGTCGAGCACCTTGCTCCGGCGACAAGACGAAATGGAGCCGGACATCGGTACTCGGTCTTCGACCACACATGTGTACGCCATGTTCAGATGAACCAACGAAGTGAGGCCGGACAGTAGTGATATAGAGGGTACACGTGTGCCCTCCATGTTCAGGTGAAGCAACGCAGTGATACCGGACACCGGTGAGATGTCTTCGAGCTTGTATTTGAGATGCGAAATGTCGAGGTGAATCAACGAATTGAGGGCGGACAGAGATGATAGGTATTCCACGTCGGTGCCCTCCATGTTGAGGTGAATCAACGAAGTGAGTCCTGCCAGCGGTGATAATAGGTGTTCGCCCACCCGTGTGTACGCCATGTTCAGATGAACCAATGCGGTGAGTCCGGACAGCTTTGATATGTCTTCTAGTTTGTTTCCGATATGCGAAATGTTGAGGTGAACCAAAGCATTGAGTCCTGAAATCGCTGATAATGGGTGTTTGTCCAAGTACGTGAGGTGCGAAATATCTAGGTGAATCAACGAAGTGAGACCGGACAGCGGTGATATGTCGGTCACAAGTGTGTGCGAAATGTCTAGGTGCGTCAACGAAATGAGTCCGGAAAGCGGTGATAATAGCTCTTCGTCCACGTAGGTGTGCGACATGTTCAGGTGCGTCAACGAAGTGAGTCCGTACAGTGGCGATATGTCGGTCACGTAGGTGTTCGATATGTCCAGGTGAACCAACGAAGTGAGGCCGGACAGCGGCGATATGTCTTGGATCTTGTCTTCGATCTCCTACATTGATTGGTAGGGTACGTCTTTCCCCCGATTGATACCGATTTTCAACTCTTTGAGCCTGCAAATGCGTGATAATGCGTATTCCAAACTTTTATAATGTCTCAGGTGGATCCTTGTGACACACCGGGGTGCGACGCATCTCCACTGTTTGCTAACGAGAGCCACTTGTTGGAGGTGGGATTCGTTCAAAATCGCATTGGCTAGAATGATCTCCAATACATCTTCATTGATTTCGTCAAAGGAACTCATTCGTTTGTGAAGTGTGCTGTGCTGATGGTTGTTTATACTGAAGAATGGTTGTTTACACTTAATTCGAGGACTACGATACGAGGCGAGGCGATGAGGGACCTGTACTGAAAATGAGCCTGCAGGGGAAACGGATCTCTCAACGTCTCAAAGAACATCGGAAAGACGTTTATGATCTCTTTAGTCGACATCTGTGCTACTTTGGTGATGTACCCTCCGAAAGTTTCCTACTTTTTTTTTCATTTTCTGCGAGATGAAAGAAATCGATGTTTTTACCTAGAATCGCGAAAACGATCTTCTTGAAGCACCCTTCTACCGTTGAATTTAAGCTACCCGTATATCCTCGAACCTATGAATTTCTTATTACACATCCGGGGGTCCGGGGGACATGTAGTAAGAAAGACAATGAATTCTCCATAGGGGTATCATAGGGGTCAACTCCCCGGGGCTGCTGTCCTTTACGAACAGGGATTTTCTGTTCGAACTGCCTTCAGGAAGATGCCAGCTGCCCCCACAATGTCTCTGTCGCAGGTGAATTGACAGTTCTTGCAGGTGTATGTCTCTCCACACTTGTTCAATAAACCGCACATAGGGCATGTCTGACTCGTGTAATGCTCAAGCACATGCAAGAACACTGTCCCGTACTCTTCACACTTCTCTTTCAGCCGATTGAACAGCACGGAGTGGCTCAAAGTCAGCATCTGACGGGCAACCTTGGTTGTCAGCTTCCGTTCAGCACTGATTGTCATCTTCGCCGTCTCCAATTGAGGTACTAACAACACATCGTAGCGAGCGGCCAAGAAATTTGTTGTCTGGTCCCTAAACTCTTTCTTGAGGTAAAAAATTCTTTTCCGAATGCGAATCATCTGCTTCTTTATCTTCATCCTCTCTTTTGATCGTAAGGTTTTCTCAGTATCCAACCTTGAATGCAGCTTGTCATGAACCAGCAGGAGTTTCACAAGGTCGGATGCCTGTCCCTGACCAAGCATGAAGGATTCCTCATTCTCTGGTGAGTACGTGACCATTGTTTTGCGGACGCCTGGGTCGATGGATGCAGTTGCAACCTTGTCTGGATGGACAGGCTTCCGCTCTGCCCTCCTGTCCCTAACAGCGACAGACAAGACGAGGAAATATTCGCCGAAGCGGGATTTTTGGACCTTTGGATCGTGGGTCGGGTTTTCCTCAGGCATCAACTTATGGAGTTGTTTGCTACCGAAGTAACGCATGTTGCTCAATATGTCTTTGAAGATGAAGAGTTTGTCGCCATCCTTGGAAACGTTCTTCTGATCCATCTCAATGGCCCAACCCCTCTCAAGCTCTGTCTTCTTCCGTCTGAACGGAGCTGAAAACTGATTGATGTTACCTGCTTTCAGATTCGAATAGCAAGCCTTGATGTTTGCCAAGGCAGCCTTGATTGCGCTTTGGCGTACGCTTTGGGGGCACTGAAGCAACCATTGGCGATTCTTGAAGTACGGGTTTGGCATCTTTCCCTCCCCCCTCACCTTGTTCGTCACATACCTGTCTCGAATTCGGAAGACAGACTTGTGAGTGCTCCCGACGCCCAACCGTGCTGACACCGCCTTGTTGTACATGAACCGGCTGCACCCCGCAAACTCTGCAAGCATCGATTTCTGAGCCTTGGTTGGGTTCAGCTTCAGCTTTAATGTCCTCAACTTGGGTTTGGCATTTGACTTTGTAGCGTCTTCGACCGTTCCATCGGCAACAATATACTTCAACGATGGACATGAGGTCTTGTCCAAGCTCGTCTTCAGGGGCTCCGTCTTGGTTATCGAGAACGATGATCGAGCAGGAGTGCTGCGAGCAAATCCATTCAATGAGCTCGACACCAAACCTTGCGAGCCTGTCTTTGGAAGCCACAACAATTGACGATACAAGTCCTGCCGTGACGAGTCCCAATACTCGTAAAAGTCCTGGGCGCTTGAAGTTGAGCCCTGATCCGACGTCCTTGACTTGCTCGCATCCGGAATGTTTGTCAGAAATATGGGCTTGCAAGAACAATTGCTGTCTGAGCAGGTCGGGTTGTTGTTTGTGTGAGGACACACGTGCGTAGAGAATGACTTGACGACTGCTGGTTTTTTTTTCCTGCTCGATGAGGTAGCCTTGGATGCTGCTTGGGTCAAAGAGACGTTGGTGGCCTGGGGTCCGGATCGTGCCATTATCCGCCCATCGACGGATGACGGTCCTGGAGACACCAAGGGCATCGGAGACCTTGCCAATTTTACAGAAGCGTTGGTTGCCATACATAGCATTCTGATATTTAGTACATGCAAATTCCTTATACACTGTTAGGTTTACTTATTTTCGGAAAGCAAAAGAGTCAACTGTTGCAACCTTTTCGATCTCGGCAACGTGTTTAGGTGGACACCCGAACGCCCCGCATCCCCAAGCTCCTAATACGATGCTGTCATGTCCGTACTTGTGAGCTACACTCAATACGAGTCTCACCTTTTCGCGAAACAATTGACTGTCTTTCTCTGAGAACCTGTTGTCCACCAGCTGTGGCATGGAAATGCACTAAGTACTGCACTGTCACAACAGTGTCAAAAGCGCATCCAATGTGGCTATAGTGCAACCTGGAACCTAGACGTGAACACGCTGCCAAGAACCTTCTTCTGCTTCTGATAACGTGGAGCGACCGGATGTATTCTGTGTTCCCTCGCCCCCCCCCCTAAAACCCCAGCTTCCGGAGAGGCAAATGTGGGCGCTCAACCAACCGACCCACCTGGGTCAGTTAGCAGCTTACAATTGTTATCCTCTGGGCCAGCTTAAATGCTGAAATACGGGATGAAGGACACGAAGGATTGGGACCTTGATACAAAACCTTTAGCTGACCTACCCAATCAATTGGGTTCAAGGGTCACCGGTAAGGGTGTCCCACAAATTCTGTCTCTGACTGTACCTTGCTCTATAAGGTCTAGTGTCGCATCTACTGTGTCCATGTTCATGACACGGATATCGGTCCGCATCGTACCATATTTCGTGCGATCAAACTCGAATGAATGATCGTACGAAACTTTCAAAGAAGCACGAGGAGGGACATGATCCTCGAATATCCGAATGTTTTCGTGCCACACACGTACTCTCCTTTTAAAATCCTCCATACCTGTTTTTAAGAAAGATCTTCTTATACGAACTCTTCGGCCGTGTTCACTCATATCAGTATCAGGGGGTGGTGGGGTTTTCGAGGAACTTCTCGGCGCGTCTCGGCGAAACGCGTGAGGTCGGTCGCTCTGTGACTCGACTCGACAGGTGCCGCCGTGATGCGGTAGTGGGTGTGTCCCACTTTATTTGAGAACAACTGTACATTACAATTTTATGGTGTAAATGGAATAATAGATCTTTCAGTGAGAACAACTGTAACACATGCGAGAACACGTTCGCCCATTTTCATTTGAGCGCGTAGCATTCAGCGATACAGGAAAGATACCATCCTATATACGCATCAGTAAATCCAAAATACCCGGAGCAGGGAGGGGCCTCTTTGCTATCCGTTCGCTACCCACTGGAACACCACTCACAGAGTACCCAGGACCTGTCATCAACGAATCGAATGTGTCCTCGCGTACACGATCGGGAAAGCGAAAAAGTAAACGTGTACATGCGTACGCATTTGAGATCGCGTGCACCCCAAACGTTCTCACGCTCCAACCAGACCCATTCGATCTGAGCAAGGGAGTGGCACATATCGCAAACGATGCCATCCATCCCGAAGTGACGGGATTCTCAAACAACTGCGAATTCATACAGAAGAAGAAGGGGGAGACGGAAGAAGTATACCTATGCACATCAAGGAAAGTGAAGCGGGAGAAAGAATTGTTCGTGGACTACTTGATGCCATACTGGATTAACGGAAAGCATCCGCACTCTGCAATGTCCAAATGGCTGAAAAAGGCCCGCAGAATTCAATACACAATGAAAGCCATGGGTGTGCGTCTCGAGCAATACATGGGAGGCGATGAATACGAAATAGTAGACCCTGACCTACGCGTATTCTGTGGAGAATGCGAACCTACAAAGAAAAGAGTGATCAAATGCTGTCCTTCAGAATCCATGTACACATGCTCAGAATGCAAGAATTGCATCATTTACATGTAAAAATGAATTGTCCATGCTTTTCGTGTCTCTGTGTCCTCGGGCAATCACGATGGTGAACGCAGCAGAGAGAAGCCCCTGTCACCGTGGGGAGTCGACCCCCACGGCGTCGACTACCAGGCGGTCCATGGCCGTGATCTGTTGCCCCTGGCCACAGACCGAATCCAACGGATCACGGACGACGCGCACGTTCCCTTTCGAACGCAAGCCCGGTGCGACGGGAACGCCGTCAGCCTGGAGGTGGTTTTGCAGAGGTTGGGTCCGACGAGGAAGGCTGACTCAAACCGAACCCTGGGCACGATAATTGAAATTAAAGGAATGAATCAAGGAACGCGCACCTTTCCACAGACAATGGGAATACCCAATTTATGTTTTTTTTTCCACATCAGAGGCAACGGGGCTTATCATAGTTTGATCAACTGTATCTGGATACAGTCAGATACAGAAATTTGTTGGGAACAAAAAACCTTACCGGTGACCCTTGAACCCAGTTGAATTGGGTTAGTTCCAGCTAAAGTTTTGTATCAAGGTTCCCAATCCTTCGTGTCCTTCATCCGCGTAATGTTTGAGCATTTTAAGCTGGCCCCCAGAGGATAACAATTGTAAGCCTGCTAACTTGAACCAGGGGGGGGTCGGTTGTGGTTTGAGCGCCCACATTTGCCTCTCCGGAAGCTGGGTTTTTTTAGGGGGGGGCCCGAGGGAAACCAGGATTGGCATTTCTCCCCCCTTGTTTGATTTGTGGAAAAAACGACTTGAGGGTAGGGCAAATGAAAATATTACTTACTTACCTCTTCTTCTGTAAAACTTCTTAAACCATAATTAATCTCACCGCAAATTTTTCTCGTAAAAGAAGCACATAAACGAATGATCCGCCGCCGCATCCCGTTGTCAGGAATGGGACGGACGGGACTGACTGACGGTTGTGGATAGCGACAGTTTTTCCGCCGTTGTTGCCCTTGTGTCCCCCCGATACATTCGATAAGGTTTTCCCGCCGTTTTTTGGCTTGTGTCCCTCCGATACCGCTGACGATCTCGCTTTCTTTCCAAAGCTTTGAATGTGAACTGTGGCAAACCCCTCCGGTCAGCCCCACGCTCGTTTCCTCGCGGACCCCTTGTGTGGGGGCATCCCTCCGTCGCCCCAGTCCGCTCCGCTTGTGGGGAGGTGGAAAGGGGCTCCGCCCGCTTGTTTATATGTTATGTGGAGACGGTTCTCAATCAAAGGTGTTTGGTTTTTGTTATCTTTGCCCTCGACTCGACACAGTGTTCCCTTCCGCCGTCATGTCAATGCGAGAGGTCGGTCCGCCCATGTTTTGATTGATGTGACTTCCTGGATTTCGACTCGCACAATTTAGATAGGGAGGGTTTTCCCATCACCTGATCAACTCTACACCATGATTGTACCTCCAAGTCCCCCCCTCAATGTTCTTCTTTTCTTCGCCTGCCAGTCCCCATGCAGGGCGCAAGTCCGGCGTGACCTTGGCGATGCAGACGATCCCTCTCGTCTTTAAAAAATTGTATCAAAAAAAAGAGTTATTTTAGTAAGCTAAATAACTGAGTAACGAACTAGACGGAGTATCTAATAACTGAGTAACTAAATAAAACTAACGTTACTGACTGACTAAACTGGCTGAGGGTCCCAGGGAGCTTAATCTCAATTGAGAGTCGTCAAGCGTAGCTCGCTTTGGTGGCGAGGTACGCCAACGCTTTGGCGGGAAGTCTGTTTTCATGCACGCTAAGGTGCGGCGCACTTGCCAGTGGGTGAGGTTCCCACCATTGGGGGTTTTGCTTTAAGAGCACCTTGTTTTTTCCTACCCAACAACGGGTTTTGCCCGTGAATGGTGACAGGCGTGCAGCCAGGGTTGGGGGAATACCCCACGATGGTAAATGCACCTATATTGGATCACAACAGGAAGCTACGGTCTTTTAGAAACGGACCCAGCGACCAACACGACCGGAGGCCAAGATGAGGACAGGAGCACGTTGAGAACGAGCCCAGCAAGGAGCAGGAGCCAAGAGCAGCAGCAGGAAGCAGCCAAAGCAGGAACAAAGGGCAGAGCAAGCAGCCCAGGAAAGCAGCAGCAGGAGCAGCAGCAGGGAAGCAGCAACAGGAGCAGGATGCAGCAGCAGCAGCAGTAAAACGTTAAAGGCAACAGCAGGAAGCAGCAAAAAACAGTTAGAAGTAGAAGCAGCAAGCAGCAGGAGTAGGAGCCACAGAGGGTGGACCATGGCCGCGGCGCCTTTTTTAAACCGCCACTGCTGAACGTCCTCCGACTTTGCATTCGTCCTCCCCTCTGGGAGGGCAAGCAAGGCGGAAGGGAGCAGGAGCCAGCAGCAAGACTTAGCAGCGGTGGGCAGCGAAGGCAATAGGAGAAAAAAAAAGGCAATTGCCTGTAAAGAATTTTCTGCCCCTTGTGGGTTGTCTTTTCGGCAACTTAGCGTAACGCAAAATTTGTTCATTGCGCAGACCAAGGGTTCTGCGAGGGCATCGCAGGAACGAAGGGGAAATGAAATTATCTTGTTGCACATGTCCTTCAATGGAGAGACTTGAGTTTATTGTTTGCACTTCACGTGTTTTTTGGTCCCATCACTTGGGACAACTGTACGATCTACCGGCAACCTCCATTCACCAATGATGTGGAAATCGGTAGCCCTGTTGTTGGTAAGCACATGATATCAAGTTGGTGTTTGTTGTTTTTGTGTATTGTTTGGTTGTTTTGTTGTTGTTGTTGTTTGTTGATTGTGTGGTTGTTTTTCAAAGGAAAGGAGAAAAGGCGTCAATTTTTTTTTTTTAGCATGGAAAAATAAATATAAAAAAGAACGAGGAGCCGACATACCGCAACAAACACAAGATTAAGATAGATTCGCGTTGTCCCTTCGGAAGTGGTCCCAACTCGTTTCAAGATGGACATGTTAACAGCTTCCATGAAAAAAAAAAAAAACTTGCAGCGCGATAGTTTTTTTTTCCTGCGATAAAGAAAAAACGACGTCAATGATGAAAAACAAATTTTCTCGTCCCCACTTTGCAGGACGCAAACAGGGGAGAAGTAATGCAGCCATACAGCTTTTCTTTTCCTGCACTTTCCGAAGAACAATCACCCCCCCCAACCTGCCACATCGGCCAAGAGGTCCCGCAAGGGCTTCGCAGTTTGTTTTTTGCTTGAGGGCATTGAAGTGCCAGCGTTGTTTTTTCCTGCGGTCTGCTGCAGATGCAAAACCAATCAAAGCTGATGCCTCCGTGGAGATGGGTCTCGGTCATACGGTATAAATTGCGTAGAAAAAAAAAAGTCGGTCCCCCCACCCCCGTTTTCGTGAATGCGGTCCAAAAGCCCGTTCCCGATTACAGATGGGCGATAATGCCCCCCTTGGTCCATCTCCGTAGAACGTCCGATCAACCATGTAAGGGCCTTTTTTTCCAACACGACCGACAAAAATACCATGATGGCCAGTAACCTGACTTTGCCTTACCGCGAGTGGTCGCCGACAATTCGCCATTTTGTGTTTCCCGGCACAGTTGCAGAAGGAACACTGGGACGATGTTCCGCAATGGCCTCGCCGTTTGACTTTGTTCGGAGTGAGTCTGGCATAATCCCATACGGGAACGTCCCTCACTGAGCCAGGGCCAACCGACCTCGATCATTCGACGAGGGGGTCTGGGTGTTCGGATTTGCTCCACCTTGGGATCCCATGTTTTGTAGCCTACATCAGTGGAATACCTATACAACCGCATACAAGAACGTATATAACGTATATACGTATTTATTATACTTCCCTTTCCTTTTTCTTCCGCCGTGGCGATGCGGTGCAAATGATGGACGAGAAGCCCTCCGCGACGTACGTGTGTGTGAGGATGAGTTTGACAACGAGTGACTGTGAGTGTGAGTTTTTTTTTGCTCCCCACGGTTTCCGTCCGTCCCTTATCAATACGACACATGGTTCCGCAGGTCCCTTTGATGAGGAGACGACAAGTGCATGATGATGGAACACTCCGTACATTCTCATCCATTCATTCATGATTAATACAGTCAACGGAAATACTTAAATGAAACCGCTTCGTGTACGGAAACACCTTGCGGTGTAACCTAATGTTGTCGCGACCCACCGGAGGGGGACCGAGTGGTGTCTACGTATAAAGCTCTCGATCAGCATCTTATCCCTCGTCGAGCGCGAGTTCCTTTGCAAGTCCCCGTTGGGTAGTCAAGGTCGGTCGTAGTTGGCAGGTGTTGGTGGTAAGCATGGGGCGAACCTGTATAGCATTATGTACAGTCAACGGAACAGCGAACAAAGAAGTGTCTCTGAAGCATAATGTTTAAGTGTATCAGTAGCATAATGTTTAAGTGTAGCATATTGTAACAAATCATGGAACTTCTTTCTGCAGTCCCCACTCCACATCATCGCGTTTCATTTATCAACCAGTGATGATAAATACCATCGATATGCGACGTCTCAGAGGACGCCGCGAACCTCATGTTGGTGGGAAACGTTTTTTTCTCCGAGCTTGGTCTTTGCGGTGCAAGGAGAAGCTGGAGCCTGATGGACACCTTGTGAACGATGCAGAGTTTCGAGAGGATGCGTATTCCCGAGGGTCTTTCAGAGGCAAGCAAAGCGGATGTTCTCAAGAAGGCGTGTCGCGATCGTGCCTGATGGTTTAACGGTTCCAAATCCGTATTGTGGAGGAGGGCTGATGGAGGCGGAAGTTGTCGCTCGCACCCCTCGAGCGTGCATCCTGTCTGCCAAATTCCGTTCCGAAATGAGGGCTATGCGCGACGCACGCATCGGGTGTGTCGAATGCCAAGTCTGAGTATCGCTGACCGAGAGGGATCTCACGACGCTGAGTTGCGAACTCAAACGAAATTCTGTGCATCGTTTATCTTATCTTATCCGCGACGTGGCTCGTGTTGCGCTCGAGAAGAATGAGCGACGTACCTCTCGTGCGGCGTTGCTTTCCAATAAGCTTGGTGACATGCCGTTGGATTCAAGGATATTCTCATTTTTCGGACTCCGCATGCAGGGCCCGAGATTTGTACGTTAATTTTGGAAGAGGGGGGGGTATTGTGAAAGTCGCTGCAGACATCATTGCTACAAATACTCGCCTTCACATTTTGGAGAGGCTCTCGAGTCTCGCGGATGTGAACTTTCGCAGTGACTCTCGTTTGTGCAAGGTTTTGTTGACAAACGAAGGAGATCCCGATGACATCTCCGTATCGATGCTTGAGATGAAATTCTTTCACAATCACACTGAGTACGCTTCAATTCTCTATGATCTTTACCGTCGATCGTAGAGAATTGAAGCGTGATGACATCGACAGCGTCATCGACATCAGATCGATTCTATTCGATTCGTTTCGATTCGATTCGCTTCGTATGACGACATCATATCAATGCTCGTCGATTCGATTCGAATCGAATGCCAAGTGGGAAGCCATGACGCAGTGGGCCTATACACACGATCTTGACGATCCTGACATACCTAAAAGCCTGCGATTTTATGTCTTTTATCTGAAGGCAGCGTGTATCGTTTCCGATATCAGGAAAGCGTGGCGTGCTCGCCAGCCTCGAATTCCTGTCCATGTCCTCAATAATATCGAGAATGTGTTCGTCCAGATCTTCCAGCGCACTCGCGACACAGAGTCCCTGGCATCCCTGCGAGCCAACCTCGAAGATGCGGGGAGTGGACTGTCTGCGCGTGTGGATACCGTTTCTGTGATGTGGGATAATATCTGTGAGTGGCCCGGCGCGACCGTGATATTCGATACCGAGTTCAAGATTCTCAACGCGACCCATGCTACCTACGTCGCTTCCGTGGAGAAGTTTCGCATCGAGCAAAACATCCGGGGGCCCGGGGACATGTAGTAAGAAAGACAACGAATTCTCCATAGGGGTATCATAGGGGTCAACTCACCAGGGGATGCTGTCCTTTACGAACAGGGATTTTCTGTTCGAACAGCCTTCAGGAATATGCCAGCTGCCCCCACAATGTCTCTGTCGCAGTTGAATTGACAGTTCTTGCAGGTGTATGTCTCTCCACACTTGTTCAAGAAACCGCTCACGCCCGACAGACATCATCATCATCATCATCATCATCATTGATGGGGAATTGCCCAGACCCCGATGTCTGATCGCACACTCGAGGTTGGCTTACCTCTCGAATCGGCGAGGAGTGCTGTCTAGGTAACCGCCACCCGCTTGCGAAGACCAGCAGTTCCTCTGTCAAAAGAAACAATATGTTCTTTGTTATTGAACAATAAAGAGAAGCTTTAAGCGGATGTAGGCAAAGAAGAGTCAACATCAGACAACAACAATGGACGTTGTACGCAGAACAATTATCAACATACCATCGTATTTCTTCCGCTGAAAAATTATCTGCATCCGCAACAGTAATAGACCGCAAAATACGCTTCAACATCTTAGTCAGGGGTAGCGTTATTCGCCTTCAACACTGCAAGCTTTTTTCTAGATTCTGTAAGTTTTTTGTATATTTTAATATGAGATTGATAAGATATTGATAGTCTCGCGTTGAGATTCTGCAATACTATTCTAGATTCTGCAATACTATTTCTAGATTCTGCCAATATCCTTGCTAAATTCTACAATCTCCTTGACATAGTATAACATAACCATAACACCAATGGTTTGAAATTATTATCGTTCCGATACCCGAAATAAGAGTGTATACCATCTCTGCTTAAAACTTATAAAAATATAATAAATGATTCAGACGAGGGTTACACGGTTTTAGGGGACATTTCTACATGTATACAATTCTGTATTTACTCTTCCAGCTCGCTCGACCAGGAGTATGTCCAGGTCCCCTTTTCTCTCTGGTGTCCACAAACGTTGTCTGGTGACAGTCGCTTATTTATCGGCGATTGTCGTACATTTCCATCTGATATATGTTTCATTTTACTGTTCCGCCGACTGTAGACCGTACTGACAACTTCCCTTTTCTTCAAATCCAGTTGTATGTGGGGGAAATTCTGTGGCAACAGGACCGCGCAAATGCACTTCCTTTATCAATCAATGTCTTTACACCGATCATCAATTTGAAGTGTTGACCCCGCTCGACTGGACAATAAAATGCCAGAAGATGAACCAACGAAGTGAGTCCTTCCCAGCGGTGATATGTCGTCCACGTCGGTGTTCGAAATGTCCAGGTGAACCAACGAAGTGAGTCCGCCAGCGGTGATATGTCGTCCACGTCGGTGTTCGAAATGTTCAGGTGCACCAATGAAGTGAGTCCTTCCAGTGGTGATATGTCGGTCACATAGGTGTTCGAAATATCTAGGTGAATCAACGAAGTGAGTCCGTACAGAGCTTGTATGTTGTACAGAGGTGTGTGCGATATGTTCAGATGCGTCAACGAAGTGAGTCCGGACAGAGGTGATAATAGGGTCTTCGTCCACGTAGGTGTTCGATATGTCCAGGTTGCGTCAATGAAGTGAGTCCTTCCAGTGGCGATATGTCGGTCACATAGGTGTTCAGATATGTCGAGGTGCGTCAATGAAGTGAGTCCGTACAGTGGCGATATGTCGGTCACATAGGTGTTCGTATGTCCAGGTGAACCAACTCAGTGAGGACGGACAGCGGCGATATGTCTTGGATCTTGTCTTCGATAGCCGACATTGATTTGTAGGGTACGTATTCCCCCCGATTGACACCTATTTTCAACTCTTTGAGCCTGCAAATGCGTGATAATGCGTATTCCAAACTGTTATAATGTCTTAGGTGGATCCTTGTGACACACCGGGGTGTGACGCATCTCCACTTTTCGCAGACGAGAGGCACTTGTTTGAGGTGTGATTCGTTCGAAATCGCATAGGCTAGAATGATCTCCAATACATCTTCATTGATTTCGTCAAAGGAACTCATTCGTTTGTGAAGTGTGCTGTGCTGTGCCTTGCTGTGCTTAAAAATGGTTGTTTACACTTCATTCGAGGACGATGATCCGCCACCGCATCCGTGTGTCATGAATGGACGGACTGACTGACTGACTGATGTGTGGATGCGACAGTTTTCCGCCGTTTGCTTGTGTCCTCCGATACCGCTGACGATCTCGCTTCTTCCAAAGCTTGATGTGAACTGTGGGCTCCCCTCCGGTCGCCCACCCACTCGGTTCCTCGCGGACCCTTTGTGGGGGCTCCCCTCCGGTCGCCCCCAGTCGCTCCGCTGTGGGGAGGTGAAAGGGGCTCCGTCGCTTGTTATATGTTAATGTGAGACGGTTCTCATCCAAGTGTTGTTTGTTATCTTTGCCTCGCCTCGACACAGTTTCCGCCTTCATGTAATGCGAGAGGTCGGTCGCCATGTGATGTGATGTGACTTGACTCGACTCGACAGTTTCCGCCGTGATACGAGAGGTCGCCATGTAACACAGGTTCCGCCGTCATGTAATGCGAGAGGTCGCTCTGGGAGTCTGGGAGTGGGAGTGGGGGGTGGGGGCATATCCTAGAGACACACAGTCTCTGTATTGACAATATCGGTTACAAAATATGGTTGACTTGGTCAACTTTTCATAATCCTTAAAATCAACTATCCCTAGCTGTATGAGCTTCGATGCCGCACTTGATCACCATCTGCCTGCATACGCAGCAGCTTTGGTAGCTCTGCATAGTCTAGCTTATCTAATCTAGGGGATCCCCTTCACTGTAGGCTCATTCCTGTTGGTGACATGATCATCATCATTCCTGTTGGTCCTGATTGTGTCCCCGACGATTTTCTTTCCACAATTCTTGCATCGGCCATCAAAGCCGAAATTCCTCTGACCTTTACAAACATCGCATTTCGCATTCGGCATATTTCCTTGCATGGTGGGGAGGGAGACACATTGGTTTAGTTCCCTGCGCCTATCATGGAAACTTGCTAGCATCCATCCCAATGCATGCGACATCTTGAACTCAAATGGTCACCTGTTTGGCTTCTGGCTACAGACAGACAGACAGACAGCAAGCGTACGATTGATTGATTCTCCTGGAATCGAGCGATTGATTGACTGCGCAAATCTCTTTCATTTCCATTATGCATCGAGTTTTATAAACGACGAAACCCGGGTTTCGGGTTTAGGGAAGCCGCAGGTGCCGCCGTGTGGCACGTGGAGAAGCCGCCGTGTGGCACGTGGAGAAGCCGCAGGTTCCGCCGTCCTTGATGAGATGCGAGAGGTCGCTCGCTCTGTGATGTGACTCGACTCTACAGTTTCCGCCGTCATGTAATGCGAGAGGTCGGTCGCCATGTGATGTGATGTGACTCGACTCGACAGTTTCCGCCGTATCCATGCACGGGCTCAAGAAGGGCATTGCTCGTCTGTGCAGGCTGTCAAGAAATCTCAGCATTAAGTTAAAGATGACACCCGATACGCAACTCATGACGGAGCTCAAGTCAATGTTTCAGGAGTTCAAGACTGAGCTCAAGACTGAGCTTGCGGAGCTCAAGACTGAGCTTGCGGAGCTCAAGACTGAGCTTGCGGAGCTCAAGACTGAGCTGAAGGCTGACATGAGCTCCATGGGGCTGCGCGTCGACAACATACATACTCTCTTGACAACTGTGGAGTCCAGGTATGTCATTCATGATTGCCACAGCTGATCACGCATACTTTAATACATACCTCACCCGGCCTTTCAGGGAGGCTCTGTCTTGGCAGGACGTCAGGGCGGCCATGGAGGATGTGAATGAGGTTGTTGAACACAGTGATGGTGTACGCGAGTCATCAAATGAATCCCCCCACTCCGCGATCCCCCTATCGATATACGAGAGTGCTTGTCTAGCAGACCCATGCTTGACATGTGATCACCGGTTGCGATGCGAGAGATCGTCCCCCGTAAGTCGACATCGTTCCGCCATGATGCGAGAGGTCGGTCGCCATGTGATGTGATGTGATGTGATGTGACTCGACAGTTTCCGCCGTCATGTAATGCGAGAGGTCGGTCGCCATGTGATGTGATGTGATGTGATGTGACCCGCTGACGATCTCGCTTCTTCCAAGCTTGATGTGAACTGTGGGCTCCCCTCCGGTCGCCCACCCGCTCGGTTCCTCGCGGACCCTTTTGTGGGGGCTCCCCTCCGGTCGCCCCCAGTCGCTCCGCTGTGGGGAGGTGAAAGGGGCTCCGCCGCTTGTTATATGTTAATGTGAGACGGTTCATCCAAGTGTTGTTTGTTATCTTTGCCTCGACTCGACTCGACAGTTTCCGCCGTGATACGAGAGGTCGCCATGTGATGTGATGTGACTCGACTCGACAGATGCCGCCGTCCTTGATGAGAGATCATCATCATCATCATCATAAAGTGTCTGCTTGAGACAAGCTTGAGAGTGAGGCATGAAAAATCTTACTTGACCTCTCTATAAAACTTCTAAACCATAATTTAATCTCACCGCATTTTTCTCGTCCTTATTCCGCTGCCTCCACTTCCTTGAGTTCTCCTCAAGCACCTCCCTGACCTCCTCACTGTACCTTGATACATTCGGGTCGAACTTCATGATCTCACGCATCGCCTTCATGACCATTCCCGCCTCTTCCTGTAATTTACCCCCCAGTATCATCTTCACTCTCTCTTCCATCTCGAAGTATCGCTTCTTTGACAACGTTGAAATCCCCTTGTCTCCATTTTGGTTTGTTGGCGTGACGAACTTCGTGACCTTCCTCGACGAGTTCATTGTGTGCGATCTTTTTTGTCTTTTTTGTTCAGTTGTTTGTGTTTACAATTGTAATAACGGTCATTACACTTGACGGAATACTAAAATGAAACCGTTTTCTGGAGTGTACGGCACACCTTACGGTGTAACCAAATGGTGTAGCAACCCACGGGGCAGTGGAACACCAATACGATTTTGAATCAACAAATTGCAGGATGTTAACGAGAATATCGTGGTTCTTTTTTAGATCACGGCTCTCCATCCTGCAGACTCCGTATCGTTCTTTTATCGGTACTTTCGAGAGTGTCCATTGAAGGACCAGCCGCACTTAAGCGATCGACTCTTCCCCGGTACCGTGGCCCAAAAGAACACGGGGTCTTTGTTGATGTGCAATGCGTCATGAAAGGAGGTTTCTTTGCTGGACGGGCCATTTTGTAGGACCATCCACTCGTACACTATAATGTCTGTCGACGCCTTATACCGTTTATTGGGATGTTTCATTTTACTGTTCCGCCGACTGTAGCATTTATGCTCCCTTAAACCTTCAAAATCGTAGAGAATCTTTTACAAACAAATAAATAACCCAACCAACATGCCATGCCATGTCTCGGTGATCGTCTGAAGAAGTCTTGGTCAGCCATTGGATATGATTCCGTCCACTCATCATCCTGTAAGACCTCCCTAAATCCGTCCCCCCATCTCAAAACCCTAAATGGATGTCGAGCGGCACGTGTGTCAGCAGCGCCCCCCGCATCCTTACATGACACACGACATTCGACCGTGTTCCGCCGTTTGCGTGAGAATGCGTGAGAATGAGTGAGTGAGTGAGTGAGTGAGTGGTTGGTGGGCATCATCATCATGATCTCGACAGCAGCCTCCGCGACGCGTGTGTGAGGATGCGGTATGTGTCGTGATAAAGTGCGTTATCCTATCTATCTATCTATCTATCTATCTATCTATCTATCTATCCTATCTATCTATCTATCTAATAATTGTTTGCCGATCGACTATGGCTTGTCTATACATGGACATCTCGTGGCCAGAAAGGGCAGCTGCGGCGTGAGGTCCGTGCGCAGAAGACGAAGCTTCACGAGCTCCAGCATCCGTGGGGTATTGCGCCTCAAGACGTTCGCTCCTTCTCTTGCTCAAGAACGGCAAAGATGGGGGGGTCGGTTGGCACGTCCTCGGTGCCGCAATCAAGGCTGTCGACGCTACCTGTCCACACGTACTGGAATACGACATCGGCCATCTCCCGAAAGACGGCACCTGCATCACCCGCGTCAAGTTGGTAGTACTCGTATCGACGGGGCTTGACTCGAGGGTAATCTCCGCGAAGGTACCGGAGCAGGGCAGTCTCAGCCTCCACACAAGCACGCGGATTAAGTACGTGGATTGCGAATATCATCTTTGAGTTTTTCGGGTACTGAGAAAGTCGCTGAACAAATGGATTCGACGTCCTGCCCACCTTGAAGACGATCTCATCCTTCTGAATGAACTTGTGATCAAACAACGCGTACACGACATTGGTTGTCATGTGCGCCATGATCTCTGTCGAGCTGCTCATATGCTATCCCAATGCGCGCGTTTACACCATTATTATAGGCCTGACGGCTCGTCTTCAGTCTCGAATTCGTACGCGACAGGCGACGCTACGTCAACCAGGTGGTTGTACATAGACAGCTCGTGACCCGAAAGGGCAGCGGCGGCGTGCGCGTTGCTCGGCGTCAGATCCGTGCGCAGAAGACGAAGTTTAACGAGCTCGAGCATACGGCAGACACTCTCAGGGCACAGGCGGTAGTTTCTCTCCTCCTTTGTGCGTTTGCATTTTACCTGAACACGCTTGGTCTCGCTCACCACATCCAGACCCACGGCGTTCAAGATCATCTTAACTGCCTTGGACACCTTGCGCAGGTCCCACCCGTCACGAACACCGCACGAGGCACGGCGGAACAGTCGAGCGATGTTTGCGTAGTCGCTGAACATCTCCGTTCCCTTCAGCTTGGTGTCGAATGCCGTCATCAGGTTCGAGATGACGGTTGTAGTGTCGAACGGGGACGAAAAACCCAGAGCAGCGAGTGTCTCCTCTATCAACACGATCTTCAGAAGATCGGGGTGCAACGGCACGCCACGAAAAGGGCGCTGCAGCTCCGGGCACAGCAGAGATGCAAGTACCTCAACATTCTGTGGGGTATTGAGCCTCAAGACGTTCGCGAATATCTTGGCGACCAGTCGAGAGACCGTCTTCTCTCTATCCCTCTCTCTATCCCTCTCTCTATCCCTCTCTCTATCATTCTCTCTCTCCTTCTCTCGTTCCTTCTCTCTCTCCTTCTCTCGTTCCTTCTCTCTCTCCTTCTCTCGTTCCTTCTCTCGCTCAACAACGGCAAAGATGGGGGGGTCGGGCGGTACGTCCTCGGTGCCGCAATCAATACTGTCGACGCCACCTGTCCACGCGTACTGGAAGACGACACCGGCCATCTCATGAAAGACGGCACATGCATCAGCCGCGTCAAGTTGGTAGTACTCGTACCCAACGTCGCGGCGGGGCTTGACTCTAGGGTCTCCTCGAAGGTACCGGATCAGGACAGTCTCAGCCTCCACACAAGCACGCGGATTAATTACGTGGATGGCGAATATCATCTTTGAGTTCTTCGGGTACTGAGAAAGTCGCTGAACAATGGGCCTCGACGTCCTGCCCACCTTGACGACGAGCTCATCCTTCTGAATGAACTTGTGCTCAACCAACGCGTACACGACATTGGTTGTCATGTGCGCCATGATCTCTGTCGAGCTGCTCACATGCTGTATCCCAATGCGCGCGTTTACACCATTATTATAGGCCTGACGTCTCGTCGTCGTCATGCTCGAAGACATACGCGACAGGCGACGCTACGTCAACCAGGTGGTTGTACATGGACAGTTCGTGACCTGAAAGGGCAGCGGCGGCGTGCTCGTTGCTAGGAGCGAGGTCCGTTCGCAGAAGACGAAGTTTAACGAGCTCGAGCATACGGCAGACACTCTCCGGGCACAGGCGGTAGTTTCTCGCCTCCTGAGTCCTCTTGCCCTTGAACTGAACGCGCTTGGTCTCGTTCATCATGTCTAGACCCACTGCACTCAGGATCATCTTGACCGCCTTGGACACCTTGCACAGGTCCCACCCGTCGCGAACGCCACACGAGGCCTGGCTGAACAGTCGAGCGGTGTTGTTGTATTCTCGGAACATCTGTGTTCCCTTGAGCTTGGTGTCGAACACCGTCATCAGATTTGGGATCACGGTCTCGGTGTCGAACGGGGACAAAAACCCCAGAGCAGCGAGTGTCTCCTCTATCAACACGATCTTCAGAAGATCGGGGTGCAACGGCACGCCACGAAAGGGGCGCTGCAGCTCAGGGCACAGAAGAGATGCAAGTACCTCCACGGAACGTGGGGTATTGCTCCTCAAGACGTTCTCGAATATCTTGGCGACCAGTCGAGAGACAGTCTTCTCTCGCAGCTTCTCGCGCTCCTTCTCTCGCTCAAGAACGGCAAAGATGGGGGGGGCGTGTGGCACGTCCTCGGTGCCGCAATCAAGGCTGTCTACGCCACCTGTCCACACGTACTGGAATACGACATCGGCCATCTCCCGAAAGACGGCACCTGAATCACCCGCGTCAAGTTGGTAGTACTCATATCCAACGTCGCGACGGGGCTTGACTCGAGGGTAATCTCCGCGAAGGTACCGGAGCAGGACAGTCTCAGCCTCCACACAAGCACGCGGGTTAAGTACGTGGATTGCGAAGATCATCTTTGAGTTCTTCGGGTACTGAGAAAGTCGCTGAACAAAGGGATTCGACGTCCTGCCCACCTTGACGACAATCTCATCCTTCTGAATGAACTTGTGCTCAACCAACGCGTACACGACATTGGTTGTCATGTGCGCCATGATTGCTGTCGAGCTGCTCCTATGCTGTCCCAATGCGCGCGTTTACACCACTTCCACGAGACGATGAGTGACGATGGCGATGGCGATGATCCGCCACCGTGTGTCATGAATGGATGGACGGACAGACGGACGGTGTGGATGCGACAGTTTTGCGTGTGATGATTGATTGATGCCTTGACACACTTGGTTTCTGCATCTCAATTCCCCTACCCCACTCCGTGGGTCCCGCGATTCCCCTTTCATAATCGCCATGTGACGTGACTCGACTCGACAATTTCCGCCATGATGCGAGAGGTCGGTCGCCATGTGACGTGACTCGACTCGACAGTTTCCGCCATTATGCAAGAGGTCGCTCGCTCTGTGACTCGACTGGACAGTTTCCGCCGTGATGCGAGAGGTCACCATGTGATGTGACTCGACTCGACTCGACTCGACATGTGCCGCCGCCTGATGTGAGAGGTCGCTCTGTGACGAGAGTGTGACTCGACAGAGGTTCCCCTGATGAGAGTGGTCGCCATGTGATGTGACTCGACTCGACAGTTTCCGCCGTGATGCGAGAGGTCACCATGTGATGTGACTCGACTCGACTCGACTCGACATGTGCCGCCGCCTGATGCGAGAGGTCGCCATGTGATGTGACTCGACTCGACTCGACAGTTTCCGCCATGATGCGAGAGGTCGCCATGTGATGTGACTCGACTCGACACGACACGACACGACACGACAGGTGCCGCCGTGGTGTCTTTTGGAGACGAGGACATGTTTCCGCCGTGCATTCATTCATTCATCATGTCGTAGCCTCAATCCCATATATCCGCGTGTCGACTTCCCTTTGATTTGAAGCACTTTTTTTACGAACCCCTTGTTCTTCATCTGCCCGTGGAACCACTTTTCTCGATCGTTACTGTCCCCGCTTTCCTCGAGATACATGTGGAACAAGGCAACGCTCGACTCCCTGAAATCTTCCGCAAACTCGCAGTTCTCGGCGAGGAACGCTTGCACGCCGTCCTGCTCCGCCAAGTATTTTCTTGTAAATTCTGTGACCTTCTTTGGCGCCACGGCCTTCAGGCCCTCCGCCCCCCCGTACCACGCCACCGCGCCCTCGACCAGCCAGGCAAACAGCGCAGCCTGCCCCTCTGGCGACTTCAGTTTCTCCTTCATGGTTCTGTCGCACTGCCGCAGCGTCGCGGTCTCTCTCTCCCCAGGTATGAGATCCCTGAAAGTCACCGGAAAATTAATTGCTAAAAGCCGCTCAATCATAGCAACGATCACATCGGACATCTCTGGCATATGATTGGTCACTAAGATTGCGAGATGCCGTGGTTGAATCGTTACTGGGTCTTTATAAAGCGCCTTTGCCGGAAAGCCATCTCCGCCAGTTAAAAGCTGGACCTCGTTCGTCTTCAGCTTCTCCCCATTCTTGAGCTCGTTGAAGACCGCGAGTCTCGCTCCTATGAGCTTTGCCCGCTCCGCGTCAAGATTACTGCAAACTCTCGAGTCGCTTATGACCGCGCAGTTCATCTCCTTGTAGTATGCCCCTAGCAGCTGCTGTAGCGCCTGCGTCAGCAGTCCCTTTCCGTTCCTTCCGCTCCCCGTCCATACTGGGAAAACCTCCTCTCTCACTTCGCCTGTGATGCCGTACCCTAAAAGACGTTGAAGGAATCTTGCCATGTCCTCGTCCCCGCCCATTATCTTCTCGACGATCCTGTGCATCCACTCGGCGCCTGTGGCGTCTGCTTCGTTCTTGACATGGTCTCCGCCGTACTCCACGTCCAGTTCGTTGTGCACCATGTCCTCTGCCACCCTCTGTCTCTTCTGGCCTGTCCTGAGGTCCACCACGTTCCCCCCCTTGATCCCGATCAAGTGCCTATTTCCGTCCAGTCGTTGCTCGAACGTCTCGTCAATGAGCAGTGGCCCTGCGAAGTCCATCGTGTTCTTCACTCCACGTGAAGACTGTATGTACCGTATCAGCCTTGCAACTTCTTTTTTCTTCGCATCCAGATCTGCTTTACTCCTGGAGTCTTCTTCTTCTTCTTTTCCCACCACCACTCCGATGCACAACTGTGCGGCCTGTGTCGATATCCATAAATCGACGTCTCTGAGTATCCCTTCTAAGACCTTGCTCGCCACGGTCTTGACCCACCCATCCTCCACATTGACCCACCTGCACGTGTCCTCATCGAATATGTAGTAGTCGCTGCATCCCTTCCCCGTCTTCTTCAACGTCCCTTTCATAAGATAGTGCACGATCTCCCCCAATCCACGGTCTCCCTTGTCCCAACTGTCCCGTATTATTTTTGGAATCGAAGATGCTCTGTACACAGCGTACCCGCGCGGGTCGTCCTCGCCTGCCCACTTGACCACCGACTTCATTGTCATCTTCGGCCCATCATAGTCTTCCCTTCCCACCGTCTCCCATAGTTTGTCTGCGGCTTCCTCATCGTATCTTGTCGACACCCTGGACATGTTTTTCCATAGCGCCTTGTACGCCTCTCCGTACTCGTTCTTCAATGCCGTCGCCACTCCTCTCCATGTGTCTCTGGAATCCCACCTGTTTTTTCCTAGGAGCAGTAGAATCTTCTCTACATGCGTGCTCTCCATGAAGCTTGTCGGCATCATTATCCCCTGCTCCACCTCCTTTGTTGTTGTTGATGTGTTGTCCAGCTTTGCCTTTGAGTATCCCTCCGCTCCCTTACTCGTCCTTTTATTCTTCTTCTTCGCCACCGCCACCCTCTCCATCAGCGCCTTTGGAATGTAGGGTATCGACTCCAGCTCCCACGGAGCCCTTCCCTCCTTCCATGCCTTCCCCTCAGTGGGCGCAACAGACAGCAGACCCCTGGTCCCTGTCCGGCACAGGCTCTTCATATCAACCTTCCTTGCATCATCATCGACTTGTCGTGCACCGTCATAGTACCCCTCCTCGTCTGCCCATGTCGGGCGCAAGAACATGTAGTGGCGTCCCTTCCTAGTCTCTTGAATGGCACACCTCTGCATGGCCTCACCCACCTCACCATCTTCATCTTCCATCCTCTCCAACCACTGCACTGTCTCTGCGTCGTCCGCGTCGATCACAACCAATCCATCCAACAACATTCCCCATGCCTTGTGTGTTGGGTTGTTGTTCGCGTACGCGTCCGCTTCGGCCCATCCCCACTTCGCTTTTCCTAAATGCTTGTGTTTAGGCGCCTTCAAATCAGTCATGGGCATCAATACTGTTTTTCCCACACTCACCTCAGATCTCTTCAGCCACGCGCTGAGCTTCTGCAACTCTTCGTAGGATGCCATGTCGTTTAATTGATGTTATGCATTCATACAGTATTTCCTTTAAGCCACCCTAAGATGATTGTTTTTTTCTTCTCGCGTGCGTGTCTGCATCCATGAATGTGTGTTGCGTTTCATACTAAGAGCTGTTGTCTTGCCGCATTCTTCTCCTCTTTATTCCGTTGCCTCCACTTTCTGCAGCTCTCCCCAAGCGCCTCCCTGACCTCCTCGCTGTACCTTGAGACATTCGGGTCAAACTTCATGATCTCACGCATCGCCTTCATGACCATACCCGCCTCTGCCTCGCATCTATCCCCCAGTATGCTATTCACTCTCTCTTCCAGTTCGAAGTATCGTTTCTTTGACAACGTTGATATCCCCTTGTCTCCATTTTGGTTTTTTGGCGTGAAGAACCTAGTCTCCTTGCTCGATGACATCATTAATGTGCGAGGTATTATTCGTTTCTTTTACAATAAATTGTCCATCTCTTCTCCACTATAGATTTCCCCTCTCCCTTATACACACACTCAATCGCTTCTCAGACCCTTCACTCGCGTACACACTGAAGTGCATGATGATGGAACACCCGGAATGACTTATTGTCCACACTCACAAAATAGACCGCCACCCCCCCGCATCCTTACATGACACACGACGGCTTTCGCATCCCCCCGTCCGTACATTCATATATAATGTACCTCGAATGAAGTGTTGTAAACAACGCAGAAGACTCTTTTACTAACTTATTCCCCTCTTCAGACGTTGTCTCATATTGTTTTTGTCTCGACTTAGCTTAACATCCCCATTGTTTTTAGGTTTTACAAGGTCCATTATATACATATACAATTTTTTACTTCCTACACGAAAGTAGTAAAATTACACCATAATAGAAAGTCCTATAAGGGGACTTGAATAGAGAAAGTTTCCTTTTTTGGTGTAATATTGAGGATTTCGTGTAGGGGCGTACCGAATCCGGTATTTGAGACCATTAGAAGTCTGATCAAAAAGACACAGACGTTGGTTGTCTGGACTTAGCTTAACATCCCCATTGTTTTTAGGTTTTACAAGGTCCATTATATACATATACAATTTTTTACTTCCTACACGAAAGTAGTAAAATTACACCATAATAGAAAGTCCTATAAGGGGACTTGAATAGAGAAAGTTGCCTTTTTTGGTGTAATATTGAGGATTTCGTGTAGGGGCGTACCGAATCCGGTATTTGAGACCATTAGAAGTCTGATCAAAAAGACACAGACGTTGGTTGTCTGGACTTAGCTTAACATCCCCATTGTTTTTAGGTTTTACAAGGTCCATTATATACATATACAATTTTTTACTTCCTACACGAAAGTAGTAAAATTACACCATAATAGAAAGTCCTATAAGGGGACTTGAATAGAGAAAGTTGCCTTTTTTGGTGTAATATTGAGGATTTCGTGTAGGGGCGTACCGAATCCGGTATTTGAGACCATTAGAAGTCTGATCAAAAAGACACAGACGTTGGTTGTCTCGGCTTAGCTTAACATCCCCATTGTTTTTAGGTTTTACAAGGTCCATTATATACATATACAATTTTTTACTTCCTACACGAAAGTAGTAAAATTACACCATAATAGAAAGTCCTATAAGGGGACTTGAATAGAGAAAGTTTCCTTTTTTGGTGTAATATTGAGGATTTCGTGTAGGGGCGTACCGAATCCGGTATTTGAGACCATTAGAAGTCTGATCAAAAAGACACAGACGTTGGTTGTCTCGACTTAGCTTAACATCCCCATTGTTTTTAGGTTTTACAAGGTCCATTATATACATATACAATTTTTTACTTCCTACACGAAAGTAGTAAAATTACACCATAATAGAAAGTCCTATAAGGGGACTTGAATAGAGAAAGTTGCCTTTTTTGGTGTAATATTGAGGATTTCGTGTAGGGGCGTACCGAATCCGGTATTTGAGACCATTAGAAGTCTGATCAAAAAGACACAGACGTTGGTTGTCTCGACTCATCTGTCCGTCTTTTGCGTTTCTTACACTCGTTTGTTTGAGTCCGCACGCACACGAAACCCTTGTCGTCTACTAAATCCTCATGATACGCGCGTCCCAACCAACTCTCTATCAATGCGTAATCCAATGCGTAATCCAATGTGTTTTCGCGCGCCTCTAATCTTCCCACGAGTCCTCAACTGAATTCCCCTGCCCCCCTCCGTGTGTCCCGCGATTCCTCTTTCATACTCCCGACATAGTTGCCAATCAGAAGTCTGCTTGAGATGACACGTGTCCCCATGCGCCTCGAAAAATACGAACCCTGTCCACGCCACACCCAGGCATGTCAATCTTAACCAAGTACCGAAGTACTCCAATTCTTCTCTCACGAACTCAGTGTGTTCGGGCGTATCCAGCGAACTCCGAAAGCTAATTCCGAGGGTGAACTCAGTGTGTTAGGGAGCATCCAGCGAACTCCGAAAGCTGATTCCGAGGGTGAGTTCAATAGTAGCAGTCATCGAGATCTAGTCATGGTTACTTTCATTGCTGCTATTATTTGCGAGGCTTGCTAGCTCTATGGCTCCACCTGCGCAAGCATTATCCAGTCATGGTTACTTTCATTGCTGCTAGTATTTGCGAGGCTTGCTAGCTCTATGGCTCCACCTGCGATAGTCATTGCTGCTAGTGCTAGTATTTGCGAAGTTCGCGTTTGGATTGCGCTGGCTTTCTATCTCTATGGCTCCTCCATCTGCGATAGCATGAGCTGACCAACCATCCACCCATGTTCGCAGGCACTGAAGATGGCTATGATGAAGAAGGGGGCTATCAAGATTCAGCTCCGAACTTCCATGTGTATGCATTCCGAGTATGCAGGAAGTGTTCCGTACATCAAGAATGGCATCTTTTGCATCATCGACGAGGAGGATGGTGGCGAGGATGTTGTCGACAGGGAAGGAGTTCGACTGCGAGATTTGAAGCACTCTTCGTCTCCTGATTTTAGTGTCCTAATCATGAAGATGTTTGGTATGCCTATCCCTATGCTTGTGAATTGCAGGGATTGCCCTGCGAATGCAGTTGTGACAGTCGATCACTCGACTACATTCGAATCATGTGACTGTGGTGTATGCCCACTTAGCATGGGGGCGGGTGGGTCTGGACGTTAGTTGATGAGGTGGTGGGGGGTGAGATGGAGATCTATGTATTGATTGAGATTAGCTATTGTAACCAGTTGAATCCGCCCACTATTCTCCCTGTCCCACTCCTTGCCTATGTTGTCAGCTGTACTACTAGGAAACGAGTGCCTTATTGGCATCTGATTCAGATTCTTTTTGAATTAATTTTTTGCAATCTCAACGTTTTCCGGAGACTGACACTGTTTTACCTGAAATGTAACCAAAATGCGGCGTCGGCCTAACACAGCCGGGGGTGTCTCACGGTTAAGTTTTTTGGTAAATTACGCATCAATCAATCCCTATTTTAAACGTGTTCACATGAACACCTCTGAAAAGACTCTCCATCTTGGGAACAAGAATTATTACAAAAAATAAGAACTGCAGAATTCTTCCTGAGAATGTCTCACACACTCGTTTTTCGACAGCCGCCTCCGCAAGCCTCAGTGCGGTGTGTCGTGTGGAGACAGATGGGAGTCTGCGCAAGCCACCGTGTCATGTGTGTGCGGTCTGTTGTGGAGCCCAACGCGATAATTATATTTTTATATTTGAATTACTACACAGAATAATCATGTCTTCACAAACTTCCACCACCGGGCCATTGAAGAACATTTACTACGTTTTTGAATGCCAAAGCACCGGGTACAGAACTCGGGACTTTTCAAAAGTCATCCTTAATGAAAAAGGCCGGGAATTGGGTGCTAGGCAAAAGATTCACATTTTTCAAGTTTCGTGTAAGTCGGAGAAAGAAGTCTTCGTCTCAGAAGTCATTCGGGACAGGAATTCCCGTGCTTCCCCCTTAATAAAACCAAAAGGGGTGTCCAAGCAGAATTCTGCTTGATACCAGCATCTGAATTCCACTGCTCCGCTACGCGGTGCCCGCGACCCCCTTCAGAATTCCCATAGTGTTGTCAAGCAGAAGCCTGCTTGAGACCATACTGTTTTCTTTTGAGGACCGGGCCACATTGAATGCGGTTAAGTGATCATCCCAATACTGAGAATCTATGCAAAAGTTGGCTGTCCGCAAAAACATTTCTTGGGGTTGAATTTGTACGAGCAGATATCGCCAACAATCACCGTCTTCCCCATATCTTCAGGGAACTCCCTTTTAAATGTCATCCTACTCAGCTTCTTGATTGCAGATTTCATCCTAACAGGATCTGATGCATGCTTCCTGTATATTTCGAGTGAAATCTGGGCGTCAATCACAGGAGAATGTGCCGCATCTTGAATCGTCGTACCAAGAAGACCATACGCCATCTTTCGTAGTGAAAAAAAGTTGTAATTCTTGTAACGATCGTTCCATGCCTTGAGCAGGTCAGACAAATCGACAATGGATGCAAAGTGAATCCCTTCTTCCAGCTGCATCCATTTGACATCTCCCTGTGGTCTGCATCCAACTATGATGCTTGTGCGAGGGCACAGAATCTGAATGACTGATTCCCGGACCTGATCGAAATTCTTTCCAGCAAGAATCTGCTCTCGCGTAACACCTGTCAGGGAAGTCATCGGATCGTAAATGTCATTAACACAAATGACCTCGTTGAGCAGAAGCGTCCCGTCATCGTCAACAACCGCTACTTGGCATGGAGAGCGATCGTTGTGACCTCTCCCGGTGGCACATGCTTCAACATCAATGGAAATGTACCTTGAGTGTGACATCTGTAATCTGTAATGTAAGTTGCATGGATCCATTTTGTTTACACTCGTTTTTCTACAGCCGCCGCCGCAAGCCTCAGTGCGGTGTGTCGTGTGGAGACAGATGGGAGTCTGCGCAAGCCACCGTGTCATGTGTGTGCGGTCTGTTGTCTGTCTGATGGACAAGGAGTCTGCGCAATCCGCCTGGGTGGCGTGTGTGAGAATGAATGGACGAGTGTGGGGTCTGCGAAAGCCGTGGTGGGTGGGAGTCAGTAGCTGAATTCCACTGTCGCCTGCCCTTCCCCCTTTAGAAAAACCCATTCGCCCCATGCATGTGATCAGACAGTCATCAGCTGAATTCCACTGTCCCGCTCCGCGGACCCGCGATCCCCCTTTGCGGATTCCCACCGTGTTGTCAAGCTGGAGCCTGCTTGATACGACACTTGGTCTTCAGTCCCCTTTAATCTGTTTGAGATCCCATCTGATCATGTTGCGAGCCGCATCTGAATTCCCATTCCACACTTCGTGTGGACCGCGGTTCCTCTGTCATAATTCCGACATAGTTGTCAAGCAGAAGCCTGCTTGATAAAGCAGTGAGTCATCATCTGAATTCCACCGACATTTAATATGCATGGGAGTGAGTCAGCATCTGAATTCCCCTGCCCCACTCCGTGGGGCCCGCGGTTTCCCCCTTCACAATCCCGATAGAGTTGTCAAGCAGGGTCCCCTCTGTGATGCAATGTGGTTGATGCGTTCATCGTGTGTACAGGAATGTCCGTATATATTTAAATTAAACATGCAAATTCAGCTTCCCGTCGTCGTATTACAAACAAGTGTCCCCAGCGACGAAGTAATCAACGTGGCATTTACAGAGTGGTCTATGCGTGCATCCCCAATCCTCGCCAATATGGATGTTCCAGATCGCGAGTCAGTCTGCAAACTTGTCACTGCTACATTGAAAATGATGTTGGCAAACACAGTCACACCCATATGCGGTGTTTCAGAAATCCGAGCATCACTACATACACCTATTGTGAAAATCAAAATCATTGTCCAACTCTCTCAGAATGCAGCCAATACAACTACTTGTAGCATGAACAAAGGGTGCTTTATTGAGGCCTCTGCCTGATGTAAGGAGTACTCGACACCCGACGTGGTGAGATGACATTTTAGAAATTTGGGTCAAATTCTCCGACTCACATGGCCTACGTTGCAAGAGGGAATGACGCCAAGAGTTTAGATTTCATATTTGATGTGATGTAGTGTGGGTGTGAGGGAGCAGGAATGCATGGCAGACACGACTTATCAACACACCTTCCCAAGCGGCACGTTGCAGCAAACTTGTCACAATTCTCCTCAACGAGGTTGTACTCTACTACCGAGCCCTGCTCCACCAGATACTGTGCGAGCTTGAGTGAGCAGTCGAGCGGCAACGCATCCTTGTAAACGAGCACAGCTCCTGCATCTGCGCCTTTAATAAATAAGCCAAACGGACGTCTTGCCAAACCATCAGGCATGATGTCGAGGACATGTGCATGACCGTGCTCACTTGTGCCTGCAAAAATGCCGTGATGCCAGTACCCCTTAGAGTCAGACCAAACGGCTATGTGGTCTCCAGGCCTGGCTTGAGTGCACAGCATATACGGCTCGTACTCCATGGTGGTTGCATAGTGACTGGCAGCCAGTGCCTGCTTGGTCAAGCCAATGCCTCGCAAGAACATCTTTATGTAACTACTTTATGTAACAACTTTATGTAAAAGGGTCATACTAGTACTACTCCCCTACCTTTTTGTTCCAATACGTCTATCCTCATCCGGTGGTAGGCCTGTAGGACCAGTAGTGCCCTTTTGGACAAAGCTCTATATATATGTATATCTATATATTACTACTTTATGTAAAAGGGTCATACTAGTACTACTTCCCTACCTTTTTGTTCCAAACCGATGGGCGTTAGGCTACGAGATTAGAAGCCTGAAGAAACGTGTTCACATGAACACCTCTGAAAAGACTCTCCATCTTGGGAACAACAACTATTTCAACAAAAAATAAGAATCATCCATCAATCAATCCCTATTTTAAACGTGTTCACATGAACACCTCTGAAAAGACTCTCCATCTTTGATTCACATTTTTCAAGTTTCGTGTAAGTCGAAGAAAGAAGAAGTCTTCATCGCAGAAGTAATTCGGGACAGGAATTCCAGCGATTCCCCCTTCATAAAACCAAAAAGAGTGTCCAAGCAGAAGTAGTAAAATCGCCTTCGCTTAGCGGATTCTTTCGCATCGCTTCGATATTGCGTCAGATGCTTTGGTCGCCTTGCCATATTTCACACCTTCCTTCGAGCAATTAACGGCACCGCACTCCGCGGAAAGTGCGTGTTTATCGAACGAGCTCATGGCGGTTTTGTCATTCTTAGTAAACTTCGCCATGAGTTCATAACGACTAATACATTTGCTCTTGATACAAGATTCGAGGGGCTTTGAAGTTTTCTCAACGACTTAACGCGCAGGCGGTACTTTATCGTTGCATTTTGTTACTTTTCTGCAACTCGATGCTTTCATGCGCAGCGCGCCTGCCCACTCGATCCATTCATCAAGCGTCCGTTCTTTTTTGTCAGAGCCCATACGGAGAGCCTCAATCTTCATAAACGCGACGAACTCTTCGGACGTGTAAGAGTCGTCCTTCTTTCCGCTCGGACGGGGACCTGTGTAGCAAACGACATCAGCTCGACTCTTCGTTTCTTTTTTCGCTTGAGGTAGTTTTGCCACTCGTGGCATTTAAAGTGTATATATTTGAAATTAAATATATTGATTGAGATCGAGATCTATTGATTGATCTATTGTAACCACTCCTTGTCCCTGTGACAAAAAATGGGAGTGTCTTTTTGACGGAACCACCAAGTCGCAGATGGGTTGTTGCTTGGCTGATCGTGCCACATGGGATCATTCAGTGAGTCAGCAGCTCGATCCCTCTGCACCCGGTACGCGGTGCCCGCACCCCCATCCAGAAAAAATATTGCTGTCAAGCAGAAGCCTGCTTGAGATCATGCGGTTTCTTTGGATGACCGGACCATAGTGAATGAGGTTGCGAAAACCGCACAATGCGCGGCTTCAATCAATCGAATACAAGTGGTCCGAGTGAGACTCGAAAAACGAGTGTAAACCACGCAAAGTCTGTTATTGTTTAGTATTCATGTATAGATTTATGAGTGTGATTGTTGTTTTAGTACCGCGGAGACGGAGTAGGAGGTTGGTTAGCGCGGCTCGTGGATTAAAATTTGGAGTGCCGTAGAGTTTAGCAGCCTGTTTAAGGTGAGGGTCGTTTGTTGCCTCTCGTGTGGTTTACAACGAAGGGTGCATGGTTTGCCTTTGCTTCTGTGAATGGACCTCCTCTCTCGTACTGGCCAGTGCCAAGTCTGGTTTTGTGGTGAGCATAAGATCGATCGGAGGCCTTTGCTTGATTGTTTGGCTGTATTCTTTTCTCTCTGTTTGCAGTCGCTTTTTTTTTGTGTTCTGTTGCCTGTGAGACCCCTCGTCTACCTCTTTTATGTCCTTGGTGTTCATCTGTTGTTTAAGTTTTATGAAGCGATGGTGTCGTTTCTGTTGTGCATCTAGTCACTGATCCGTAAGGTTGTGTTTGGGTCTTGTTGATGATGTTTTTATATATATGTCCGTGGTTGAGGATGCAAAATAAGTGTTTTCTTGGAGAATTTTGTGGTGTACTGGGTTGTCATCCACGTTATCTGTTACAATATTGGGGGTTGTATTGGTCCCGTGTCTGTTTGCTGCTTATTCTTGGTTCTTACTAGGAGAGTATTTTCAACGCATTCATGTGCTACATTAGGTTATTTCGGGAGGAGCATTCCGGTGTGGGTGGGCTGGCATATGGGACTGGGGCTTTGGGTGGTGTTCCGTATTTGGTTAGTGTGCTAGGTGTTTGTTGGATGAGGTTGATGTGGTGTCCGGAGTGTTTTGTGGGGGTGGATGATGAAGTGTGTAGGGGAGGCGGTGTCATGGGTTGTGTGCCCATTTTTTCAGGTCAAACTCGGTACCTTTTTGTCCGGATCTACTTTTGTGACGCAATGGTTTTCCTTTGTCCTTGGCTCATCGCTCTTCCGTTTTTTTTTTGTTAAGGTCCCTGCTTGCTGTGGCTTTTGAGCCCAAGGTCTTTAACCTAATCTTCTGTCTTTAAGGGCTGTGGTCGTACCTCTCGCTCTTTGGTTTGGGTCGTTGGTTGATTGTGAGTTTCAGTTGGGTCCTCTTGATTATGCCAGCGTCGTGAGGTTAGGATTCGCCACGTGTCGCTTTCCTTTCTTTTTCAGGTAGTGTTCTCATTCTGGGGTTTTTTTTTCTCGGCTGTTCTTATTGGTTTCCTGATGGTCCCCCCCGTATCGTGGTTGTCGCCCCTTGCTGTATCGGTTCTGTGTCGTATAAATCATTCTGGCTCGTCTGCGAGCGTTTTATTAGTCTCATGCTGTTAGTTTTTGTCTCTCGACTTTTCATCTATACATTCGATAATACCTGTTATGATTTTGGTTGAACACACATTACAGGTTGTTCTCGAGATGTATGCGCCAAATAGTGTTTTTCTTCTTGTTCTGATGAGTTGCACTGTAGGTGTGTTTTTCTGTCTAGTGCTTTCTGGTTGTATGTGGGGGATTCGTGGTCATCACTCCTCCGGCATTCCCCCCTTTTTATTCTTTCTTTTTTCTTTGTATATTTATTTTTATTTTTTTTTTTTATTCGCATTCAACCTCGCCTCTCTCCTCTTCGTCGAACTCGACTCATTCGCTTATGCGGCCGAAGGAAAAACAGAGAATTCGCCCCCGTACAGACAGTTTTAGGATAAATCAGAATTAGATTTTGTTAGATGTACATCGGATTTGTGTTAGATACGCGTCGGTATCACACCGTGCTCGACACCCGACGTGGTGAGATGACATTTTAGAAATTTGGGCCAAAATACACGGGGTGATAACGTGGGCCAATAATTTTTCCAGATAGAACACGGGGTGATAAATACGAGAACGGGGTGATAAACTGGGCCAAGATAGATTGTGTAATTAATCCAGATAAAAACCAAAAAATATTGTATCTAGAGATAAAAATAGAATTATATTAATCCGCGGAAATAAAAATAGAATTATATTAATCTTGGCCCAGTTTATCACCCCGTTCTCGTATTTATCACCCCGTGTTCTATCTGGAAAAATTATCGGCCCACGTTATCACCCCGTGTAGGTCATTGTCTGGGTGGTCAGACGATGATGGCTGGTACAGGCTTGTGGTGTAGAGGCCACTGGCTGATGATACGGAGCACTTCAGACCAATGGTGTAGCAGACCAGGCCGTCTCCATGCTGGTAGGGCATTTCAATCTGTGCATTACAAGAATCAGTGTAGATTTGTATGTCATCATCATAGGTCATGATGGCAGGGGCACTGATGAGATTGAAGGAGTTAGACACGGGCACAAGGAGGACATCTAGGAGTGTCACCACAAGTCCTATACCCTGGAGTACAGCCGTGCCAGAGTAGAAGCAGATAACTGGTGCTGTGGAGCCTGGTGGAATGACTGATACGGGGGGGTTTAGGGGTGTTACCCTAATGAGGCAATCAGCATTTGAGGTCATGTGGTAGATGGTGTCTGTAGTTAAACACCAGTGGCCATGGAAACAAGAAGATAGGTCACTGGGGGAGGTCTCATGAGTGGAGGGGCAGTTTCCTAGCTCAGAGTCAGTGGTATCAGATTTCTCACCGGTGGTATCTTCATCTCCAGAGTTGTCTCCAGAGCTGTACGGGATTCCAGTGTGGGGGTCTTCTGGCAGGAGTTTGGGCAGGTTGAATCTAGATGCCCATATCCTCCACAAAGTGTACAGGTTGTGTCTGTTGGGTCAACTGGAGTGGATGAGAAGCATTGCTTCCCATAGTGTCCCCTGCCATTGCAGTTGGCGCAGACCTCTGTCAGCTTGCTGTCGTGGGGCTCAAGTGACGGGCTGCTCGGTCTCTGACAGCTAGTACACTGACCTTCATGGTGCTTGGATCCACCACAGTTCGCGCAGTTGTGAATCCTTGATGCATATGGCGATAGATTCGGACAGTAGTAGGCAGTGTGTCCAAACCCTGTGCATATTTTACATTGGGAAGAACTTGGCGGCCACAGACCCTGCTGGGGATTCTGGCGTTTGTGGGAGGGTAATGCTTGGTCGTCAAGTTGGACATTAATTCCAAATGCACTGAGCATTGGTATGGCCCTGCTCACCAGCCAGGTCCGCGGCTACTGCTGCATCTTGGGAAGCTCGGATGTCGGATGGCTCCCCGTCCGAGGTTGGCGATGGTGGTGCAGTAGACGCGTCATCTTCAGACGATGATGCGGGTGGCTGGTGAACAGGGGTGGATGGGGCGATAGCATCATCCTGGGCAGAGGCTGGGTAGTCGCAGAGAGGTTGATTTAGAGTAGTGAATGAGTCGTAGTAGGGGTTTACGCCTTTTTTGACGTTCGGCATTAAGTAGAACCCCTGGCCCCAATCTTGCCGAATATAGCGCAGAGCTCTGGCTGCGTTGTTAGTACGCGCGTCTATGAGAGCAGCAAGGGGTGGGGGACAGTGTTGCAGAATGTGGTTCATAGCCATGTAGTTTGATACAGGTGTGATTCTGCTGTTCCTGGGGTAGTTATAGCCATCTGAGGGTTCATCTATGGGCTGGTAATCTAGATCGGCGTCGATAACTGAGAAAACTGATGATCTGATGAGCAGAGGGGCTACAAGGTTTGTATACCAGTCGACGAATACATCGGAACCACCCTTACCATCAATTGGCGCTTGGAGCATTGCGACGGCTTGGGATGAGGTGGGGTGGTGCGAAGGTGACGAACAAGATCAGGTGATAGGGGATTGGAAGAATTTGATATTCTGGAGAAGGACGGGAAGAAGAGGGATTGGGAGGGGGGGGGGGGGGGGGGGGGGGGGGGGGGGGGCAGGTGGTTTGGCTTGCGGGGCCAGAGAGGGTAGGAGAAGACGGGATTAGGGAGAGGGGCGGTGGGTTGACGCAGTGGGGTGTTGCGGGGGCAACGTACTGGTGTTCCAGTGGGGTCTTGGGTAGACTGTTGGGTGCTGGTGTTCCAGCGGGGTGCCTAGCAATCAGAGAAGATTCTGCAACTGAGATCCTTTTCCTTCGGTTGTTGCGGCGGCAACTGTAGAAGGCACTGCAGGTGCGCGGGAGCTCGGGATCTACGGACAGGGTAACAGGCTTGATGCGCTCAAGTCTGTTGCAGTGGAACACGGGACGGCAGTGATGAGCGATAACCTTTAGCTTTCCGGAGTATTATCTCGTGAGGACTTACACAGGGAATGGCGAAGGTGCTGAGCTTACAATCGTGATGGCATACCAGGCGGCAAGCTAGGTATAAGAAGGGAAAAGGCGACAGTACCTCAGGGTACTGCCGCCGGTAGGTGCCGGCCCTAACGGGTGGAGGCACTACTATGGAAGCTTCCAGGCGGAAGGCCTGGTGCCCCAAGACACTCTAGCTGAGCCGGGAGAACCGGTCTATAACAGTTTTTAGATCACCAGCCCCTCAGGTGATTAGAACTTTTTGTGGAGTGTAGTAGTTGTTTCCCTTCGGATTTTACTGTAAATTGGTGGGCTGGGTAATCTTGCAGTTGTACTTGCAGAATTACCGCCGCTCACCTCTTTCTTGTTCTTCCGAGTGTATTTCAAGCGCCCTTTCAGTCTATCCTTTGCAGTAAATTCTTTTAAGTCCTTTTTTCTGCGTTTACTATTTTTCAAGTGGACAATAGGTTTTCTGTACTGTGTCTGTACATCTAAACTTCTATTGTTCATTGAACTGAGTTTCCTTTGTTGGTCACGAGTTTCTTGGAAATTTTAACTTCGCATCCTTTGGATTTTTTCGGTTGCTGCAGGTTTGGTTTGCTTGTGGTTAGGCGCTTGGTTTGTCTTGAGTGTACAAGTTCTTCGCGGTGCGATACCCACCTCCTATAATGTTTTTCGTTAGTGCCGTAGCTGGGGATTTATGATAATTAACTTTCATACATTTTCTTACTTCCATTTTTGAGTAAGAAACCAGTTCATCATGGTTTTTTCATCCCAACCTAGTCATGAATTCTATGCTAAGAATAGTTTTTTAAGGTACTGGATTTTTCCATCGACTTTATTTTCAATAGTGGACTTTAGTGTCCTCTTTTCTGCGTCCTTTAGGCTTTGATTCTCTCGTGTGCTGCTCTCACACGATATTTCGGTCTTCTCTTTAGGTTAAGGTCTCGGTTCTTTTAGTCACCGTTGTTCCCCTTCCTTTGGTATTAGGATTGATTTCTGTTTGGCCTCCCTGTGCTTTTCTGGTTTGGTGCCTACTATTCTGGATGAATAGTATTTTTGCGCTTACCATGGATAGTTACATTTCCATTTGGTTTTCAGCTCAGCTCGGTATGATCCAAGTTATTGCTGCTACATTTTCGGAGTACTACAGTGGTTTTTGGTTCATCCTTTCTCATCCTTTTATTTTAGTCAAGGCTTTCTTCTGGTTTCCTGATTTTCAGCCGTTCCTTCATTTTTTTTTTTGTTGCTGCCAGTTTATCGTTCTCTGACCCTGGTGTCATAGGTGGAGAAGTAGTATTGTATGTCACCTGCGTCATAGGTGGAGTATCAGCATCAATTGCGGTTCACTCGATCGTTTTATGTCTTGGTGACTACTACTGTACTTCCTTAGAACTATAGCTGTAGATAGTAACAGCTTCCTGTAGACTGTGTCATCCTTCATGACACGGTGACAGCTCCTGGTGGGCTGCGTCCCCTGATCCCCTGACACGCGCTGTATTGCCTGCACCAGGCCTAAGATTCCTGGCTTAGGTTCTAGGTTAGGTTCCAGGCTTCCGCCCCTTCCACCGCTGGTGTCTAATGTGTGTCCCCAGTCCCTTTAACAAGGGCGTGACCGCCCTTCTGTTGACAATTGAATGGCTATCCGCTGGAGGTATGAGGAAGCTGCGCTGAGCCCCGCTGTCACTAGGGTTGTTTTGTGTGCTGTGTGCAATGTGCGGTGTGTGCAACCTTGTTGCTGCCCTCGTAAACCTTGTTGCTGCCCTCGTGGCTGTTCTTGCGGAACGTGTGTCCCGTATCCCGCGCTTTGGTACACAGTTGCGCGTTATCTCATAAACTGGGGCTGTGCACCCTCCGGCTGTGTCTAGGCAGTCTCTTTCGGGATGACTTGACTGTCGAATCCCAACGTCAAGTGGTTCGGGGCGCAGTTTGAGTTAAATCTACCTGGAAGATGAGGTGACGTGACTGAAGATACAACTTGTCTGAAATTTGCTTCGAGTCGGAGAATAGGTGACTGTATTTGCGAGTTTATCAAGCTGCCTGCCGTTTGCAAACGTCAGTTGGTGCGGTCTAAATGCACTTCGTAGGGCGAACCCTTAGGTTCCCTAGCGCACCCGTTTGGCGCATCCGTTTGGCGCATCCGTTTGGCGCATCCGTTTGGCGCATCCGTTTGGCGCATCCGTTTTGCTCGTCCGGCAGTACGCCTGATGTACAGAAGTCGCTACCCATGGAGGGGCGGTAATCATTCTCATCTTGCGTTAAAAGATTGGCGCGTTTGACCGCTGCGAGTATCTCTCCACTCTTGAAGTTTCTAAGCTGATACGCGGCCTGTTATCGTACGGCCGCGACAATCCGCTCATTACTGTCAGACAGGGGGCCCTCCTACCTGGAACTCGCGGGAGCAAAACCACGGGTGCAAAATGGCAGTTGGGAGACGTACCGGCTGGCCTGCATCAGAAACGCTTGAGGTACGCTCGCCGCAAGTGGCAGCAGTTGGTCTTCACAATTTGAAGCATGGCACTGATTTGAAGCTGCGTTTGATTCGCTGAACCCTGACTGGTCAGGGTTCAGGGCTCAGGTCGGCTCAGGTCAGCATTCTGATCAATGGCAGTTAGTTACAGCTTGTTTCTACTATAGTAACTGAGGTCCGGTTAAGGATTGTGTTTTGAAGGGTTCAGACTCGACCTCTAACCGGACCCTTAACTGGTTGGAAACATTCCAGCAGTTACGCAGCCTTTTGCATTTGACCAGGTCGGTTCAAAATGGGTCAACGTGGCAAATGCAGCACTTCCTCGCGATTCAAACGCTGATGTCAGCGTTTATTCCGCTTCTTGCCGCTGCTGGTTGCCTCAGGATGATCAGTCCAAAATTGTGTGGCAGGTAGGGACGGTGCCCTGCTGCTGCGAATCCATTTTGTTGAAACTGTGCGATCGATGATGAGTGTCCAAGAAAGAAAGAAAGGATGCGGGACTCCAAAGCAGCGTGATTTTTAAGAGGCGCGCGCCAACTTCGTGACGTCACCAGATCTAATTCAACAACCGAATTTAACCGCCCCTTAACTTTCTTTAACGGCGCGGGGGGTGCGCCGTTGCACTTGTGTAAGGGTCCGGTTAGAGGTCGAGTCTGAACCCTCCAAAACACAATCCTTAACCGGACCTCCAACTGGTTGGAAACAAGCTGCCGTAACTGGGGGGGTGGGGGGGGTGGGGGGGGGGTATTTATGGTTATCGCGAAAATGGTTAACTAGGCGAGTTAACTGACGCGAAATGTGTCGTGTAAACGCTACGCGGTTAGTTAACTGTACTTCTTAACCGTAACTGGCCGAGTTAACCTGCTCGTGTAAACGCCCTCTAACCGGGACGTTTGGTCTTTAACCGGACCTCAACTTTTTGTGTTTCCGACCAAACACCGGTTAGCGCCGAAAATAACGAATTTAACCGCCGCTTAACCGGACCCTCGTTCGGGGGGGAGTGACCGTCTGATTGCTGGTCGCCGTATGAAGGGGACAAAAGGAAGCCTGAAAGGGATCAGCGAACAGTCCAATCCCGGGAAAAAACTGCACAGGCGCATTATTTTTTCTCGACCGGACACCCACAATCTGCACTTGAACATAACTGACTGACCTCACAGCCTTCGATAACGCAGAAATCCCGTCTGCAGCCATGCCAGGCCCCAACAAACCAGCTAGGAACACAACCAGCAACGACAGAAAGCAAGCCCATCCAAATCGATGCCTTTTGCAACGCTCCCGTAGATGCTCCTGTTCCCATCCGCACCTGCACCACTTACCGATGCACGCGCACCCACCTTCTTCTTCCCACGGTTGTTCTTCATACAGAAGAAGTTGCGACGATAGATAAGGAAAAAATTAATGAAACAAAAAATCAGGGAGAAACTTATCGGTAGAGTCTACCCTAAAAACCCTTATCTTAAAGAAAACCACGACAGTGTGACGCGGCACAGTAGCATAGGACACGTCAGTGGGACGCGTAACACGTCAGTAGGATGCGGTACTAGCAAATACAACTGTAAGGCGCAACATTCTTTTCTCATCGGTTTTTTTTTTAATGAGGACGTCAAGAATGATGCGGACAAAAATATTTAAGATTTAGGCGGGAGGAGAGATGCGCGGTCAACAGGATATTTATTTATCTGTGCGCGTGACTCGCTGGTATACTCGCTGACTCGCTGTTATACTCGCTGACTCACTGTTATACTCGCTGGTATACTCGCTGGTATACTCGGTGACTCACTGTTATACTCGCTGGTATACTCGCTGACTCATTGTTATAGACACAAATATACCAGTGCCAAATATACCGAAACAGTTATCCCATGTATACCTATAATATACCAGTCAGTTCCTTAATAGAAACAAGCTGTTAGGCCCTGCCTGATGCCTGGTTGATTTGCTATATTCGAGAATGGTTCGATGATCTAAAGCGAACGGTCGAAAGCGCCCAACCGTTTTTGTTTATTTTGCGAAAGGATTTTCACCCTATGAGGTGGGTCTCCTGACACAAATCAACGACACCGAGGATTCAGTTCGAATGGCGTTGCCACTCCTACACAAGAGTAGTCGCACTAGGACGGATGGCGTGGAGTGGGCTTGTCTTGGGTCAGCTGTGCGTTGTTACAGTCCAGGGGGACACCGCCAGGAGGAGGCCAAATAGGCTAGAGGGACTTGCCCAACCGTCAAAGGAGGGGCATCAAACGAAAAGCAAATAATGGCAAGTACAGTTTCGACCAGGCTCCCCTGGTGCCGCCTACCTTCATTTCGTGCTCCCACGGTACTGCTCCCACGAACTCTACGTAAGCTCCTTGGAAATGCATAAGTATTTGGGCATGTCCTTTAAGAATCGGGCTGCCATATTCTTAGCTGTAACTTTTGGGGAGGTAGAAACATTTACAAATCGGGCGGCCGATGGCCAGGTGTAACATCTAGAAAGGTACAGACGTTTAATATCAGGCTACATTTGGGGCCCGCTCAATTCAGGCTGCACGTATCTCTTATATTTTGCCCAACGAAAAACCATTGCATCAGCACCTGAAGGCTTAAACATGTTTAGGGCTTAAAAGAAGGCATTATTTTGATCCTAGGTGTCAAAAATATTTTCACGGGCACTTGTGCATCCAAGGCACACATGCACCCAGATCTAAGAGGCTAAAACAGTGTTACAGACTTATATACTAGATCAACATATAAAAACAGACACTACCGGTACTAAGAATAATATAATAATACTAAAACCTTGATCCACTGTCCTGAAAAAGCTGGGACCAGGGTAATGATAACTAGGGAACGGCAAATCATATGATGTTGACCAAAGAGGAGTATGATAATATATGATATCATGCAAAAATCAAATGATTTAATATCATATAATATGATAGCCCAGGCCAAAGTTACCTGGTCAGACCGCCGGCATCATATGATATCATATGATATCGTATGATGACATGATATCATATGATATCATATTGCCTATCCTTAATGATAACCCCTGGTGGGGCGTGGTATTAAGGGAGCCCCGGCTTTCGTCGGCAGGGAACAGGCTGCTACTTTACCTGGACAAAGCTACCATGGAGGTTGACAGCGACCGCGGACACTGAAGCGCACACGTGGGGATTCAAACCCGGCACCTACATCGTTCAAGGAGCTCTGCCATTGAGCCATTCGTTGAATGGGACCTGGGTAGAGAATGCAAAAGTTCAATTGCAGACTTTGAACTGCTCACCATCAAGTACATACAATTCTATAGTATGTATGTATGTATGTATGTATGTATGTATGTATGTATGTATGTATGTATGTATGTATGTATGTATGTATGTATGTATGTACTAGTACGGTAGCCCGTGTGGCCGGTGGCCACCCCCAGCCCCCCACCCAGGCCATGGGTCCTAGTCTGGTCTGGGTTACATAACGGGTAACGCCCTTGTATGCCCCCCCCCCCCCCCCCCCCCCCCCCCCCCCCCCCCCCCCCCCCCCCCCCCCCTCCCTTACACACAGTCAAGAAATCAGCCATCTCAGCCCTTGCTCGACGCTCCCCTGCCTCTCCCCCCAAACCCACACACACAAACACACTTCTTCTCCCTACCTACTCCCCTTCTGCTTCAGGTGTGGCCTCCCACCCTGTCATACACACATACCATCCCCCCCTCCCCCCCATTCTGACCTCTCCCTACCCCTCACCCACCCCATCCACACGCACTCTCTTTCTCTCACCTTACCCCCCAGTCCCCCACCACCCTCCCTTCCCCCAACCACAAACACGCACACACAATCTTCTTCTCCCTACCTCGTACCCTTCACTTCACCCTGTGGGATTCAATCGCGCAGAAAGAGGGACCCGCTGTGCTTCGAACATACCAACATTGCGAGCGCTCAGATTCCGATCGCCCCGAGGACACCGGACCGGTGCAATTGCATTGCTACAAACCTGCAGCTTAGTCTTCTCGTACAGTGCCCCAGTCGAGACTCGGTCAACTCAGAACAGCAAAAATCGCAGCAACGTACTTCATATTCTATACAACGAAAAGAGCTTGCAAAGATGGGATGATCGTGGCAAGCGCGAGAGTGTCCAGGGGGACGAAATGGCCACGGCGATCTGAACAAAGGTAATTAATCGCAACTGGATGCCAATCACTACGAATGTGATGCGATGGCATGGCAAAATTGCGCATGCGTGAGATGAATGGTGGCAACGCTCGCAGACGGAGAAAAAAGCATCACGATATGAAGGTCTGGCTTGATTATGATCCTGGCATAACTCCTCAGACTGGGCAGCATAGTCTTGGCGCCTGGATTGGTTACCAGCTTCGTGTTCCTCCTCAGGCACGGTAGCTCGTTCCTGACTCCTTGCGAGATTACCAGCATGACGTAGCGCCAGCCAGCGCGGGCATCACATCGACGCTTGTTGGCTATTTCCCTGTCTTCCTTGCTCTGGCAAGCTCGCTTTGAGCGCTGGCTGGCGGTGTTGCGGGCCCTCCTGCCCATTAGGACCGTTGCCATGCATCATGGTTGCATTATCCGTGAAGAACTGAAAGCTATTATTCCGAGCGCCATGCCAAGCCATATGAGGGTCGGCTGGTGACCTCCGAGGAGAGGATCTTCTGATTCTAAATGTCTTGCCGTCATAGTATCGGAGGCAGTTGTGGACATGCTATGAGCGCGCGCGCTTAGCTTAGCGGATCTGCAGTTTTGGTATTTGAAAATTCCGCTAGGCGGGGAGTTGCTAGTTGGGTGAACGAAAAGTCGGTTGCAAGTCGGTTACACTTCGCACGCCCATGGCACGTGGGCACGCGATGATGACACCACCACGACCACCGCGACCACGACCATGATTTCTTTATATATATGTATGTATGTATGTATGTATGTATGTTACAGTCCAGGGGTAGGCCAAATAGGCCAAAGGGACTTGCCCAACTGTTAGAAAGAGCTTAAAAAGAAAAAGCACTGATGATCTGAACCCCAAACAATCGTTTAACCGACGGGGGCCCTGAGTTCGTGCTACAGTGATAAAAGGATAACTCGATTGATGCTAAGCATGATACAGCAGCGTCCTTCTAGTCAGGGGAAAGGCTACTGTAAGGAACGAGCTACGTGCTCGGTGTACAGGTTTGTATTTGCACAGAGAATATACTGCCTCGTGTACCAGCATTCTTGCCACATGTCTCATGAAGGAGTCCCTACTGCCTGGAGGGTGACAATTACTACGCCTGCCATGTTGATTTCCCCCAGCTGCAGCGTATGGGAGGGTCCCCTTAACACCACGCTCCTCCAGCGATACTTTGTCTCTAGGATTCAAACCTAGAGAGCTTCCGGGGAGGTGGCACAGACGTTTCAAATATCAAATTAAACCTCCCTAAGACAAAGCGAACACCCTAGCTGTCCCACGGTCTAAACCTTGACCACGGGACCTGTCCTACACGAGACAGTTAGGGGTTGCGAGTTATATGCAAACTCAGTCCTGGTGATCCCCACGGAGTGGATCCCACATCACCATATGATGATGTGTTGTGAGACTCTTCATGTCTCACAGCTACACACGAAGCTGTCAAGCTGGACAGGGGGTGTACATAGGGTTTAAATTCTGTACACGTTGTCTGTACCCACAGTCTGTAACGAAATTTACAGACTTAAACCCTTACATCACATTACATTACCCCCTTGTAACTAAGTCTGTGCCTAAGTCTGTAAATGGCCTGATTAGTGATAACGATAGAGAGCTGAAGCATGTGGCATAAACAACCACCAACACCACATTAAACTACTTAAGAAGCCCAGTCCCCTGCCCTGGGTTCTATAGCATCATCTGGACATCAGGTCCGTAAAAAAAGGTAATGATAACGCCTGGTGGGGCGTGGTATTAAAGGAACCCTTCGTACGCGGGTAGAAAGCGGTCTTCTACCTCAACTGGACAAGCTACTATCGCCGTTGACAAATCAGGTCCGTAATGGATGCGGTCCTGCGCCGCGTCTCCCGATTGTTGTACTGCAGTCGGTCATGTACCGCAGGTCCCGCTCGTCTTGGTCGCGCTGCGCTTGCTGCTGCAGCTACTGTGCGTTTTCCCTGTGTACGTCCTTGGGCCCCTCGGCCTTGGCGGGGAAGATCCACTTTCGGGTACGGAGGTCGATTACGTCCTGGTGGGGATGGGGATGGGGATGGGGAGGGATTGGGTGGGGATGGGGATGGGGATGGGGATGGGGATGGGGATGGGGATGGGGATGGGGAGGGATAGGGTGGGGATGGGGATGGGAATGGGGGAGGGGGAGGGATAGGGTGGGGATGGTGATGGAGTGCGGATGGGGTTCGGTTGGGTGCGGAGGGGGGTGGGGTGGGGATGGCGTGGGGATGGGGTGTGATGGGGTGGGATGGGTGGGAGGGTTGGGTAAGGGGGGACAGGGGCGGAGGGCGGGGGCGAGTGGGGGGAAAGGAGGGGAGCGGGGGGAGGGTGTATCGGTGACATGGTGGGTAAGGATGGGATGAGAGAGTGTGGGGTGGGTGAGTGGATCCGGCGAGGGGGGGCATTGAGTGAGGAGGGAGAGGGGAAGGGGGAAGGGGACGGTGTGTGTGTGGCGGGGTGGTGGTGGGAATGGGGGGTGGGGGAGGGAGCTGAGGAGCCGGGGAAGGGTAAGTGCCAAGGAAGGGTGTGTGCGTGGCTGGGTGATGGTGGGAATGGAGGTAGGCACAAAAACACACACACACGCACAGACACACAGACAGGCAGACAAAGAGCATGAAGACAGATGGGCAGGCACAGCGATTACATACTTAACTATCTGATACATGACTTGGGTGTGGCTCTCAAGGGTCTTGCTGTCCTTCTAGCACGCCATGCAGGTAGGCACACACACACACACACCATAAACATGAGGACAGACACACAGAGACATACTGACAAAGAGCATGAAGACAGATAGACAGGATCATTGATTATATAGTCATCTATCTGAACCATGGATTGGATGCGGCTCTCTAGGGCTAGATTGCCCTTGAAGCGTAACAAGCGTGAGAACTACACACACACACACAGGCAGAGGCAGAGGCAGACAAAGAGCATGAAGAAAGATAGACAGGTACATTGATTATGTAGTCGTCTACCTGAACCATGGATTGGATGCGCCTCTCAAGGGTTATGTTGTCCTTCTAGCACGCCATGCAGGTAGGCACACACACACACACACACACGCACAGACAGGAAGACAGACACACAGACACAGGCAGACGAAGAGCATGAAGAAAGATAGACACGAACATTAATTATATAGTCATCTACCTGAACTATGGATTGGATGCGGCTCTCTAGGGTCGTGTTGTCCTTGAAGTGTGACAAGCGGGAGAAGGACACACACACACAGGCACACACACAGACACACACACAGGCACACACACAGACACATGCACACACACAGACACGCACACAGGCACAGGCACACACACAGACACATGCACACACACAGACACGCACACAGGCACAGGCACACACACAGACACACAGGCACAGGCACACACACAGACACACAGGCACACACACAGACACACACACAGGCACACACACAGACACACACACAGGCACAGGCAGACAAAAAGCATGAAGAAAGATAGACAGGAACATTGATTATATAGTCATCTACCTGAACCATGGATTGGATGCGCCTCTCTAGGGTCGTGTTGTCCTTGAAGTGTGACAAGCGGGAGAAGAACATATGCATTGCATTACGGCTCTCGATCTTGGTGGAGCTGTCCAATAATCCACCTACGTTCGACACGAGCTTGCAAAAGCACTCAATACCAATGGCGCTGGGGGTGGATAGGAGTGTGGCCAGGCAGCTGTGGATGATCTTTTCATTAAGAAGGCGGTGCTTGTACAAGTGGCCTATGAAGTTGACGCTGCTAAGCAATCGGTGGCGGGCCTGGAGGGGTGGGAGGGGAAGGGGGAGTGGTTGGTGGGTGGCGGTTAGTTGGTTGGTGGGTGGGTATTTTCTCAGTTAGGAGGCGCTGCTTGTCCAAGTGGCCTATGAAGTTGACGCTGCTAAGCAATCGGTGGCGGGCCTGGAGGGGTGGGAGGGGAAGGGGGAGTGGTTGGTGGGTGGCGGTTAGTTGGTTGGTGGGTGGGTATTTTCTCAGTTAGGAGGCGCTGCTTGTCCAAGTGGCCTATGAAGTTGACGCTGCTAAGCAATCGGTGGCGGGCCTGGAGGGGTGGGAGGGGAAGGGGGAGTGGTTGGTGGGTGGCGGTTAGGTTGGTGGTGGGTGGGTATTTTCTCAGTTAGGAGGCGCTGCTTGTCCAAGTGGCCTATGAAGTTTGACGCTGCTACATTCTGTGGCGGGCCCTGGGGGGTGGGAGGGGAAGGGGGAGTGGTTGGTGGGTGGCGGTTAGTTGGTTGGTGGGTGGGTATTTTCTCAGTTAGGAGGCGCTGCTTGTCCAAGTGGCGTGGCCTATAGAAGTTGCGGCTGCTAAGCAATTCGTGGCGGCCCTGAGGGGTGGGAGGGAATGGGGAGTGGTTGGTGGTGGCGGTTAAGTTTTGTTGGTGGTGGGTATTTTCCTTTCTTTCTTTCTTTCTCCAGTTAGGAGGGCGCTGCTGGCTGCGCGGCGTTGTCAGTGTCCTATGAAGTTGACGGTGCTAAGCAATCGGTGCGGGCCGGAGGGTGGGAGGGGAAGGGGGGAGTGGTGGGGTGGGGTGGCGTTAGGTTGGTTGGTGTGGGGTGGGTATTTTCTCAGTTATGAGGGAGGCCCGCTGCGTTGTCCATTGGCCTATTAATTGACCGCTGCTAGCGACGTGTGCGGGCCTGGAGGGGTGGAGTAGAAGGGGGGTTGGGTGGGTGGCGGTTAGTTGGTTGGTGGGTGGGTATTTTCCATTTTAAGGGAGGGCGCGCTTAGTCCAAGTTGCCTATGAAGTGAACCGCTGCAAGCATTCGGCGGCGTGCCTGGAGGGGAGGAAAGGGAGGGGGGGGGGTGGGGTGGGAGGGTTGGTGGTTATTGGTGGGTGTGTGGTGGGGATTTTCCAGTAGAAGGCATGGCTTGTACAAGTGGCCTATGAAGTTGCACTGCTAAGTAATCGGCGGCGGGCCTGGAGGGGTGGGAGGGGGAGGGTGGGTGGGTGGGTGGGAGGGAGTGGTTGGTGGTCCGTTGGTGGGTGGTTGGTGGGTTGGGATCTTCTCAATTAGGAGGCGCTGCTTGTACAAGTGGCTGGAGGGGTGGGTGGGAGTGGTTAGTGGTTAGTTGGTGGGTGGGGATTTTTTGAGTAAGAAAGCGCTGCTTGTACAAGTGGCCTATGAAGTTGACGCTGCTAAGCATTTGGCGGCGGGCCTGGAGGGGTGGGAGTGGTTGGTGGTTAGTTGGCGGGTGGGGATCTTTTGAGTAAGAAGGCGCTGCTTGTACAAGTGGCCTATGAAGTTGACGCTGCTAAGTTATCGGTGGCGGGCCTGGAGGGGTGGGAGGGGGAGAAGGGGTGGGTGGGAGGTAGTGGTTGGTAGTTAGTTGGTGGGTGGGGATCTTTTCAGATAGGAGGCGCTGCTTGTACAAGTGGCCTATGAAGTAGACCCTGCTAAGCATTTGGCGGCGGGCCTGGAGGGGTGGGAGTGGTTATTGGTTAGTTGGTGGGTGGTTGGTGGGTGGGGATCTTTTCAGATAGGAGGCGCTGCTTGTCAGTTTTTGAGAATGACGTTGCCTAAGCATTTGGCGGGCGGGGCCTGTAAGGGTGGGCTGTTTCTGGTGGTTTGTTGGTTTTACGTGTTTGGTGTTTCTCGTTGGTGGGTGGGGCTCTTTTCCGTACGCCCGCGTTCCCTTTGCCCGTTTCCTCGTGCCGTTTGCCGCGTCTTCCCTTCCTCGGTGCTGGGCCATGGCGGTGTGTGGTGGGCCGGTAATGGGGGGGGGGGGGTTTTTAGTGGGTGGTTGGTTCTTGTGTTGGTGGTTTTCGTGGTTGGTTGGTGTGTGGGCTCTTTTCAGATCGGAGGCGCTTGCTGTACAATTTGGCTGGTAGGGGTGGATGTTAGGGTTGGGTGGTTGGTGGGATGGTTGGTGGTGTATTTTTTGGGTTGTATTGTGGGGGGGTGGGGATCTTTCTCAGTTAGAGGCCGCTTGCTTTGTACAGTTGCCTGGAAAGTAGACGCTGGCTAAGCACGGCGGCGGGCCTGGAGGGGTGGGAGAGGGAGGAGGGGGTGTGTAGTTGTGGTTGTGGTGTTGTGGTTGTAGTGTTGGTGTGTGGTTGTAGTGTAGGTGTGTGGTTTTAGTGTTGGTGTGTGGTGGTGGTGGTGGTGGTGTGTGTGGGGTGGTGTTGGTGTGTGGTTGTAGTGGTGGTGTTGGTGTGCCTGAGGCGGTGCTGGTGTGTGGTTGTGGTGGTAGTGTTGGTGTGTTGGAGGTGGTGTTGGTGTGTGGTTGAGGTGGTGTTGGTGTGTGGTGTGTTGTGTGGTCGGCGTCCTGTGGTGGTGTGGTGTTTGTTTGGTTGTCCGTTTGTGCGTGTTTGTTGTTGGTTGTGGTGTGTGGTTCGGCGCCGCGTGTGGTCGTTGTGGAGTGTGGTTGTAGTGGTGGTGGTGGTGTGGTGTGCGTTCGGCGTCGTGTGGTGGTGGGTGTGTCGGGTTGTCACGTTTCGGCGTCTTTTTCGTGGGTGTGTGGTGTTGGTTTATCGGCTCGGTCCGATGGTGTGTAGTGCGTTTGTGGTGCGTTGGTCTATTGCGTCAGGAGCACACCTTCATATCCTGTGCAGCCTCAGCAAGCTCACTGTCCTCCTCAATAAGATCTTTCTCCTTATTAGTAAGCTCCTTCTCCCTCTTAGTAACCTCTTTCTCCCTCTTAGTAACCGCTTTCTCCCTCTTAGTAAGCTCCTTCTCCTTCTCAGTAAGCTCCATCGTCTCAGTCTCCTCCTCCTCCTCGTCGTCTCCATCGGCCTTGTAAGCCTCACCCTTCTTCGCCCTGTCCTCCTCAGCCTTCATTAGAGCCAAAACGTTCTCAAACTCCCTCTGAGTGTGATGTGTGGTGTGTGGTGTGTGTGTGTGTGGTGGGTGACTGCTACAATGCGCTCCTCAGCTACTCGCCTCCATCTGATAATGAACAGGAGAACTTGAACTAATTTTCTGTTTTTCTATCATAATTTCATCCCCCCCCCCCACCCCCCCCACCCACCATTTCCCACCCACCCACCCACTATCGTACCTTTCTCAAACTACACCTGAGCGCAAGGTCTTAAATAAAATTTTCTGTTTTCATCATGAATCCTCCCCCCCCCCCCCCCCCCCCAACCACCATTCCCACCCCCCCCACACACCACCTATCGTACCTTCTCAAAATACAGAGCGTGAGGTCTTCAATGAAGTTTCTTTTTTTCATCATGAATTCAAACCCCCCCCCCCCCCCCCCCCAACCCCCCCCCACCCCCCCCCCCCCCCCCCCCCACACACGCACCACCACCTTCCACCCCACCCCCCACTCAACCCACAACGCACTACCGTACCGTTCTCTAACCACACCTGTGCATGAGGAGGACAAACAGATTGATTGGGCTGGATTGGATTGAGTTTATATTTTCACCATCCTCATCCTGATCACCATAATTGTTGTCAACGTCCTCCTCATCCTTGCCGTCGTCCTTATCATCCTCATCACCATCACCATCCTCATCATCATCGACCTCACCAGCATCCTCTTAATCGTTGCCATCACCATCCTCATCTTCATATTCATCAAACTCATCAGCATCCTCTTAATTGTTGCCATCACCATCCTCATCCTCATCCTCATCATCCCCATCCTCATCATCCCCATCCGCATCAGCATCCCCAACTTCATAATTATCGACCTCACCAGCATCCTCTAAATCGTTGGCATCACCATCCTCATCCTCATCTTCATCATGATCAAACTCATCAGCATCCTCTGAATCGTTGTCAACATTATCATCACCATCATAAACATCACCATCACCACCGTCAACATCATCAGCACTATCACCATCCACATTATCATCACCAACAGCCCTACGACCATCATCATCTCCCTCAACCCCCG